>CM038223.1:59805804-59894031 GCA_021442155.1 Cymbidium sinense
ATAAATATTGATTCTTGAGTTTTATTGGTAATTAAGAAAACACGATTCAATACTTCAATTCAATGTATTAAATTTTATTTGTACTCAAAAATATTGGATATTGTAGTCTTGGATAGGGGTGTAAATGAGTCGATTCAGTCAAGTTTTGATTTAATTGAGTTAAACTTGTTTAAACCCTATTAAGCTCGAGCTTGAGCTCAAGCTCGACTCCATTTAAAGAAAATCAAACTCGAGCTCAACTCGAATGCCCAAGCTCATTTCAAAAGCTCGATAAATTATTGAATCAATAATGTGATATATGATAATTGCAGTTCGTTATTTTATAAACGAGCTGACTCGATAATCTATCGAGCCGACTTAAACTAGGCTCGAACTCGAGCTCGAAAATTTTTCATGCTTGTTTATGAGCTTGAGCTCGTGGCTCGATAAGCTTGGCTCGCGAGTTCGTTAACAAGCTAAGCTCAAGTCAGCTCGCGAGCCGACTTGACTCACTTACACCCCTAGTCTTGGATATGATACAAAAATTATTTTGCTAATTGGTTCATCTTCTTTACTTCGACTAGCTTGTAGTTATGTAAGTGTACTTAGAAAATAATGTTTTACTGTATTTGAACTAGCATGCATCGATTGAGAGATAGAATAATGTATTGTTAGGCATATTTCAAAAATAATGTTTTTTTTTTATGTATTGATAACTTGGAGTAATCATTCCACTAAGTTGTCTTTAGAAGTTGTCTTTATCTATTTTCTTACTCCACTAGTCCATAATTTGAGTTGAATAATTTTTGAAATTTGGATGATTTTTAATTCAAGAAGTTAAATTTTGATCTGTGAACTTCCCTCAATAATGATTATGTGATGATGAAATTATAATAAGAATTTGACATTGTTGAACAATAGTTTTTTTTTTAATGGTAGTGTGATTTTCAAGTATTATAAAACTGAATTTTTAAAGGGAACTTAAAGTTTATCATCTTTCATACTGAAGAACTTATGTAAGCTTTAGTGGATAATTTGAGATTTATCATATCAAAGTGAACTAAAGCTTTATAGTAGAATGTTTGAAACGTTAAAATTAGTTTACTTTTTCTCTTAAACTAAGGGAGTATTCTTTCTTATTTTAGACTATAGACTATTTACTATACGCTGAAAAAGATCTATTTAATCATGCCTTAAAGCCACCATTGCCCTTTTTAAAACTAAGTGAAACCTTGTTTAAAGGAAGGTGGAAGCACCATTTCTTTTTTTGAAATGATGTTCTTAAAAGACTTTTTTTTTTTGGTTGAAATCATTATTTGACAAAATCAGAAGACATTTAACCTTTGCATTTTAGCACTTGATTCATATGTTGTAATGAAGACTATTAGCATGATTGATGGTACGGTTTTGCAACATTTTTTTTCTTTCTTATAGTTTTTGAGTTACTATTATATTATTATTATGAAATCTTGACAAAAGTGACAAAAGCAACCATGTATTTTTTTATTTCTGAAATCAATAAGTGATTAAAAAAAATTAAATATTATTATTTCATGTTAGGTCATGTACATCTAAAGGCCTTGACATAATGGATATATATTTTTTGGTTTGATTTTATTTTTCAAAATCATTCACTCATCTTAAATTTATTGTTTTGCAGTTTATGTGGAGTAGTGAGATAGTTATATTTTCCTTTCTTTCTATTTTCCTTTTATTAGAGGCATTGGATTGAAAACATAAGGTTTAGGGTTAAGGAAAACATGAGATTTTGAGATCAATATCAATTAAGGTTAGTAATGAGCAATGACTTACTTTAGAAGTGCATAGTTCTAAAAATTAATTTGTCAATCAAATAACCACCAACACTTGGACAACTCAAAAATAAATGCTTATGGCATTAGAAAAAATTCATAATGTCTCCACAACAATTAGAATCACTCGATTAGTTTGATTGCATTGATGAAATTCAAACCAAATAGAAATAATGTATGATTGAAGAAATCATGGAACTAAATTATGCTATAATAATAACTTGTATTAGACCTATGAACGTTTACTTTTGTCTTTGTATTTTCAAATATGAGATAAATTAAACCAATAGTTTATAGCATTGCAAGTGATAATATGCAACACTTAACTTAGTCTCATGCTTCTCTTTTATTGGCCAACATTCTGCACCATAAATCATTGCAGGTCTTACCACCATCTTATAAAAATTTTCCTTAAGTTTAAGCGATCACACACAGCCAAATGCATTCCTTCACTTCAACCATCCAACTTGAATTCTACTAATAACATCTCCATCTATTTCACCATCATTTTGAACAATAAAGCCTAAATATTTGAATCACTCACTCTTTTAATGACTTGCTCACTTAATGTCACAACATTACCACTATAACTTCTACAACTAAAATTACACTCCATATATTTAATTTTAGATCTACTTAAACGAAAACCTTTATACTCTAAGATTAACCTTCATAATTCAAGTTTTTCTTGGACTCCCTCTCTAGTCTTATCAACAAGAAGAATGTCATCAGCAAAAAGCATACACCAAGGTACATCTTCCTATAAATGCTTAGTAAGAACATCCATAGCTAAAGCAAAAAAGATAAGGGCTAAAAGCTGATCCTTGATGTAATCCAACTGAAATAGGAAAATATTTTTTCAATCCTCCTTGTGTTTGGACACAAGTAACAGTTAGCATACATATCCTTAATGAGTTGAATATAACCAATATTAACTCCTTTCTTTTCTAGAACTCTCCAAAGAACATCTCTTGAAACTTTATAATAAGCTTTCTCTAAATCAATAAATATCATATGTAGAACCTCCTTATTTCTCTATACTTCTCCATTAAACCTCATAACAAATGTATAGCATCCATAATAGATCTACTTGGCATGAAACCAAACTTGTGAGAAACTTTTGTATCACATCATAACCTATGCTAAATTACTCTCTCCCATAATTTTAATAAATGACACATTAACTTAATTCCTCTTTAATTTGCACACTCTTGTGCATCACCTTTATTCTTAAATATATGAACCAACAAATTCTTTCTCCACTGATCTGGCATCATTTTAGTCTTTAAAATAATATTAAAAGATTTGTAAGCCAAGAAATTCTTTAATCTCCTAAACATTTCCACACTTCTATTGGAATATCATTAGGTCATACTATTTTTTCACATTTCATTTTCCTTAAAGCTTCTATAACTCCAGATTTACTAATATGATGATAACAACAAAATTATCTATTTTTGTTTAAGGTATTAAGGTTGCTAAAATCAATCATATTTTCATATCCTTCATTGAAAAGTTTATCAAAATACCTCATCCACTTATTTTTAATATTCTTTTTTTAAGAAAAGTACTTTATGATTTTCATCCTTAATACACTTCACTTGAACTAGATTTTTACTTCCCCTATCTCTTTAATTGGTGTGGTGTTTATTTTGGATGTATGGGGATACCACAAATCAAAGGGGTACTTATTGAGGTGATCGGTATCACATTGAGGTATGATGTACTATCTTGAAAGGTAGAGGCATCACCTACAATGGACCTAATATAAAACTCACAAGGCATGGTGTGTGTTGAATATATAGATTTTTTTATGCTTTATATGGATGAATAAAGTAGGGTTTATATTAAATCGGATTCTAAAGTTCCTGTGGTGTTTATTTTTGGGTTTGAGTGTTGTGTGAATATGTGAGGGGACACCACACAAATCTGCAGATGTGCTTATTAGGGTGATCGGGTACGACATTAAAGAATAGTATACTATCTCGAGAGATAGAAGTCACTACCCTATAATGGACCTAATCACTTAATAAGGACTTCTAAGGCATGATGGGTCTTCGAATATACCAAAGATTTTTCTGCTACTTTACATGAAAAAGTAAAACAGGGTTTACTTAAACTGAGTTCGTTAGTTTCCTATGGAGGCAAGCCTCCATAGTTAATTACATCATAAGGAAATATGAGTTCCTTAAGAATACTCTCAATTGAAGTAGGCGATTATTGTCTCCAAAAATTTCAAAGATAGGACAATCAATAAATTGGTTGTATTTTTGAAAGTCAGGTGAGAGAGATCAAAAAGGGGAGAGTTATTATCGAAACAAAAGTAGATGAGTAGGGAGTGCTCATGATACTAGGAAGCCTAGTGAGCACTCCAATCTATCCTATGGTTAGGCTTTATGTATTCGAAATTGAGGAAATTTATTTGTTTGAGTTGAAATTTTATTAGAAATTTAGGACTTATAGTTTCACAATACAAGGTTATGGAAATGCCTAAGAAGTGAAGATTTATGCTTGTAGCACGCAAAGGAAAACAACAACCTCAGATCCTTAATCTAGAGAGCTTTGGCGAGGGCCAAAGCACAACTTAAATCTAAGGTGAAAGTGGGTATATGGTTTACCTTCATAAGAGAGAGAAAGCCATCCGACTGCTGGACTTATTACCACATGAAGTGGCAGCTAGCTAACTCCTCTTACGTTTTAAATCTATGTAGGTAAGTCATATGCTTTGCAAGATGGTTAAGCTGTTATTTATTTAGAAGAGAAACTAAGTACTTAAACTCACTCCCTAAGAGACTAGATCATGAAGGGCAAGAGTAATGACTTAATATAATGCAAATTTTAACAAGTTTTATTTGGTTTTTTAGATTTTTTATTTTGACACAGGCTATATGATTTTTGTATATCTAAATGCATGAGAATTTGATTGTGGGCCAAATCAAAAGAGAAAAAGGTGTCTTTCCATCAAAGGCTCTTACAGGTCAAACCTTTATTCTCTAGCATAGATGGAAACCCTCTCTTAATAAGTGTGGAAGAATATGACATGCATGATGTTATATATACAATCTTTCATAAAGGGTTGCTAAATATTTTATTATCTTGATTTAATTCTTAGGTTTTATGTGAGGTTGCTTATTTTATAATTTTAGTTATAGTTGTTAGTGGGATGGAAAATTTATTTTTCATCCCAGGAGCCTAAACGGATCTAGGACACACAACAATCACCAATCATAAAAAAATTATGAAAATGCATGTTATTCCTAATGCATAAGCTAAATAAAACATCAAACAATTTTATAAAGCTATCTCAAAAGAATAAGAGGCTGGTGCGGTTGGGTACCGCCGTACAACCCAAAAGAAAATATATGTAGCCAAGCTCTACCCTTATACATCTCGATATAATGAAAGAATAATTACAATTATAAAATGATAAGTGTTATGGGGGTCTTCATTCTTCATCCTCCATTCTTTACTCTTCATCTTTCATTACTTCATCTTGATTTGCTCCATTTCTTTTTTTTTTGGCTTTGATTTGCTTCATTTCTTTCTTTCCTTTGGCTTGATTAGGATGTAGCTCCAAAGGCATCACATGGTATAAGACATGGTCTTATAACTAATGCTCACCCTAATCCCCATAACGCTTATCCTAATCCTAATGCAAAATCACATTAAGAGAAAGAAAAATAAATCTAGCTACACACAAATAAATGTTAGCTAAACACACCATATAACCCAAGTATTATATGAATAATTTAGACTTAGCACCCCACACATGGATAACCAAGCCCACCTATCCTAACTTGGGTTATGCTTAGGGAATAAGCAACTCACACAGTAAAAAATATTTATATTTTTTTATTAGCTTAAGAATAACTCCTCACAAAGCATGATTAGGCTAAAATCAGCCTAACATCCAGACTACACACATACACCCTAACATCTAGTATAAAATAATACATCACAAAACCAAACATTCATTATACCATGCACTGCCCTAACATAAAGCTAGTAAAGGTGGCTTAATCTAATGTGTATGTGTTAAGACTTGTGTGGTATGTTTTAACTAGGCTTTAAGGTTATAATTTGCTAAGTGTGAGGGATTTTATTCATAAAGGGTTGATTTCTCTTTAAATGGTTGTTGACCTCATTTTATGATGAGCTCTCAACCCCTTCTTTATTTTCCTCTTAAGGACTCCTAAATCAAGATCAAATCAATTCAAATTCATGAAATTTTCTCATGACCCATTTATATTCTCATTTATATTCACATATATAAATGAAATATAAATTCAAATCAAACAAATCAAAATCCAAAATTCAAATACAAATTCAAAATATTTCCTAAGTCACTTTGATTTCCTCTTAAGGACTTAGCCAAGATCAAGTTTAAATCACTTCAAATCTTTGAAATTTTCTCATAACCCATTTATATTCTCATTTATATTCACATATATAAATGAAATATAAATTCAAACAACTAAAACCAACTCCAAAAATCAAACTAAAATTCAATCAAAATCCAACCTAAGCCTTTCAAGTCAAAATATTGAACTTAGCAAAATCAATTTCAAATCAAGCCAAACCCTTGATTTTTCTTCATGATTCAATCAATCCTTCATCATGAATCCAAATATAAACACAAACTTCAATCATCAAATCAAAACTCAATTCAAAATCAAACCTAAGTCAACCCATGTTTGCTCTTTGAACTTGAAATTGCCAAATGAATTAAAACTCATTTGACTTTAAACCACTTGCAAATGGATTTATATTTCAATCATAAGTCCATATGTGAGTTCAATCAAACTCCAATCAAGCTTTGACCAAGCCATTTGACCCACTTAAGATCACTTGACCCAAAGTGACCTAAAGTACCATTATGAGCCAAATTTTAATCCTAACCAAATTGGATTGAACTAAGCCCATCTATGCCTCTCATCATGATCAACAATCATCATGAGATGATCAATCACTCAAATTGGGTCAAATTAAGTCAAACCTAAAGGTTGACTAAGTCAACACTTAGCTAAAATGAAAACATAGCCAAAACTCACCATAGGCCAAATTGATTGAAACAAATGATCTAAGTTCATTAATGACCAATGTTTGAACTTGACCAAGTCAACATTTGAGCCTAACCTAGCCAATTGACCACAGACCCAACTTGACCTAAAAAAGTCAAAATGTGTCAAAACTTGATCTAAGCCAAATTGATTGAAACCAATGGGTCAAGTTCATTCCAAAATGATTGTTGAACTTGACCAAAGCCTCTAACTAGACCTAACCTAGCCCAATTGATCTTGAACCAACTTGACTAAAAGGGTTTTATTCTACCACAACAGGGTTTCTAGCACGCAATACTTTTGAAACACTTTGCTTTCTTGCATCAATCGTTTGATAACATCCTGAGTTAGGAATCATCAGAATTGCATAAACAAATCAAGGGTAAAAAAGGTTGAGCAAAGGTGGCCCTTAAGATAGAGAAACATGAGGGAATGATAATGCAATTAAGTTTCTTAGTAGGGCCTACACACCATGAAATACGATTTTTGAGAAAAACTTTTAGATATTGGCCATGCACATTTCTTATAAGTGTAATAGGAAGGCCTAACACTCCTCGATTCCCCTTAGACATTAATTTATATTAAATAATTTTAATGATATTACACAAATTATATAAGCGTGAATGCATGTAAGCTTACATTATTTGTATCAATTTTACGATACTTAAGGATATTAAAACTATGGATGTTACATTGTGTTAATGATAGTAAATGGATATCAATGATTAGAGAGGCCTTGGAAGTATAATAGACTACTTCTCAGACACAATGGAATCATTGAAAACTTTATAAGTATAGTTGAGTACTTTATTTCTATTACTTCACAACAATCATCTTTTATGAAGCAACATTTAGATGGCCATGTATGATGCATAAAAATTAGGTTATTTTAATGTCAAATAGAGTGCATGTTGATTTGTATTGAAAGGGATTTCAACCAAATTATTAGATTTGGATAGCACATCGTGAGTGTGAACCTCACTTTGACAATCATTACACTACATCAAGTATCAATCATGAGGAGATGGTCTTTAATGCAGCTAGACCATAAATTCAGGAAAATTTTTAAAAAATACCTAATGTTGAAGTACAAGAGTTTTATGACTTATTGAACACACACAAAAACCATTGTGGCATGGATGCACCTTCTATTTTGAGTTATCTTTGGTTGTCAGATTATTAAGTGATGAAGCAAATTTCAATATGTCACATGAATTATTTAATCAGTTGTGGGACAACTAAAGGAGACAACCCGAGAATTTAGTTCCATAATTATTATCACACAAAATACTAATTTCAAAGTTATGATTATATGCACTTGAAATAGATTGTGCATCAATGATTGTATGCTTTAGTATTATAAGGATGATGCATCACAGGTTGAATGTAGATAACATAATGCACAAAGATATAAAAATTAAAGTAGGAGACATCATAAGTAGAAGGAGATCCCACAAAAAGGACTATTTTATATGCTCATCACATCACGTTTATAGAGACTATTTGCATGGATGAGTATTGTTGGGTATATGAGGTGGTATTGTACACAACCATAAATTCTGAGCCATCCATTAGATGCTAAGGGTTGGAAGCATTTTGATTGCACGTACTCTGATTTTACTGTTGAACTGAGAAATTTATGTTTGGGATTATGTGCTGATGGATTCACGCATTATAGTTAAGTTGTCACAACATTCTCATGTTAATTATTATAATGCTAAACAACCTTCCCAAGAGAAGTGCATGATAAATCCTTTTGTTTCACTCACTTATCATTCCTAAGCCACATAATCTTAAAGCCAAGATAGATGTGTATCATCAATCACTAATAGATGATTTAAAAGTTTTAATGGCAAGATGGCCTATTGACATAGACAGTTAGTGGATTTGACTTAGCTTATTCACACATCTGTGTGTGTGTTAATATATTTCAATTGTCTAAGATTAATCCTTTGAATCAAGCAATTCATATGATCAGATATATTATAAGGCTTAAGTTTGATGCTCCTCATGTATTATGAAAAAAAAATCTTTATTGAAGTACGCGACATGATTTAAGATTACTAAAGTTGAACTTTGAAGATGTAACTATGAGTACATACGCCTAAGAGATATTCAGAGTCTCATGTGCGCATAAGAGATGTTCGATTATTTACTAGAACTTGATAATTAATTTGTTTATTTTAAATTTAAAATTCAGTAAATAATTATAGACTTTTGTATAATGATGGGTAGCTGCGGTCCCCATTGTGGAATTTGGAACACGGCCGGGCGAGATTAAAACTGGAAGGAGAAGAGAGAGTCGTGTAGGAGCCTCATGTGGTGGAGAAAAAAAATCCAGGTTTTCCCAGGTCCAGTCCTCATTTAGGCTCATTATTTTAATTTATTATTATTATTATTATTATTATTATGTTTTCACGGGGAAAGTGGGTGTCTGTAAATTAAAAAAAGATCTTCTTTACATATTGATGTATGGCCATCACATGGACAGCAACACTTTTATCTATGCATATACGAAATATTGTAATGCTTTAAAATATATTTTAATATATATATCTTAATTTTATATTTATATTTCATGTGCCCACTTTCACATAAAGACAAACAGGCTAATTTTTTTTACTATATCTAGATAGACATATAATCTATAATATGAACATACTTCAGCCTCTTTGACTTAAGGATTTTAAAAAAAAATGTTTTGACTCTTGCTGGCTAATTCCTCACCGTCAATATTTATCAAAATTACACTATCAACTTTGTGCATATATAAACTTTTTTATCTAATTTTTTAAAATTTATTACTTGCACTTGTCAATCTGCTCTCATCATTGATTTGTGGGAAATTCCTAACCATTTAGGTGTAGAATTTGATGATATCAAACTTCTTTTAAAGTATTTTCTTGCATTATAAAATCATCAATGCAGACTCTCTCATTAAAATTATTGATTTTTTTTAATGATTTTAATTTATGCAATGAGTCTTAATCTTGCTTTATGAAGCTTATATAGATGTCAACAAATTTTGAGTTGATTAATTATTTTATGTTTTTTTGTGATTTGATGTAATTTGATTTTAATTTTTTTTGCTCAACTTGATTTTAGTGTGAATGAATTTCAATTTTGATTTTATTAAATAGTTTCAATAGTGGTCAGTAATTTATGTTTGACTCATATGATGTTGTGTTTGATTACGCATTAACAAATTTTAATTTGATTAATTTTAATTTAATTTTATTTTTTATTTCATTTAGTATAAATTTTTTATTCATTTTTAAATTTATTTATTTTAGTCCATTTCCATCATAGCTGGAATGAGTTTGATGTTTAATCAATTTGATTTTGTTTAAATGTGTTTAAATTTACCTTGTATTTTTGGGCTATGTTCGGTCAAGTGAGGCCTACTAACCTAGCATAGGTTAACTTTATGATTTTGTTTCATTTAGTTTAGATTTAATTTTAGCTTAAATTTTATTTATTTGATTTAACCTTGGGTTATGGTTTCCATCTAGCTACTAAGAAAATGTCCTAAGGGTTTATGTGAGGAAAATCTTACACTAGGATTGAGTGAGGAAAATCTTACACTAAGATTGAGCAGTAGGTGATAAGATTGAACAATATAAGGTAAGGGGATGAAGATGTGTTAACCTCATTAAAAGTCGATCAACATAGATGAGGTGCCTTATTACTATAAAGAAAGAGAACTATAAGAGCTAGAGAAAGAGAGAGGATAATTGAGAGAGAATCTTTTAAATTAATTTATTCATAATTTATAAATTGCCAAAATAATGTTCATTCAACCCCTATTTATAAAAAATGAAATGCTATGATTCCTTATCTATTGCATTAGAAAGTCTTTATGTATTTCCACTAAGAGAGAGAGAGAGAGAGAGATAAACTTTGATAATCTATGTGATTGTGTCACACTTATCCCCTTATGCCAACTTACCAAGGATGTTTCTTTTGTTCTATAAGAGTAGTGTAGCATTAATCTTATGAAAATAGATTTATAAGATAAGTCTATGTTAAATTTTAAACTTAAATATAAACAAATGTTAAAATTTTTAACAAAATCATAATAAACAATTCTAACAATTAGAATAACAAAATAAAATAAATTTAAAATGGTATAATAGTTTGAAAATAAGTTTTCTTGGGTGCATTAATTATGATTTCTAACTATGATTACTTCTAAAATCTCTTATCATACTTATCCATCATGATTCTCAAATGACTTCTATTAAAATCTTAAACCACCTAGTTTTCCCAAAAAAAAAAGTAATATAGTTATTATCGTATGATCATGTTGTCATGAGACCATAATGAATAAAATGGCTCTAGAAAAAAATACAATAAAATTTTCTCTATCTACATAATAGTGATATTTGATAAGGATGATGCTTAAATGACCTCTCATGGATGTCACTAATATGATGTGGCTAACATGGACCTATGGCTATCTCTATGCCTCTTGACACATCTAAAACTCTTTGGCTTATATTGGCAGGCCTAAAAATCACATACTCATCATCTAGCATCATCGCTTTTGCATGAACGTATATCATAAAACTATAAAACTCTTTAGATAAATCTTGAAATCATATACACAATTAGTTTAATTTTAGTGAAAACATTTTTTTAAATAAGTATGAATGTTTCCTATAAAATGCACTAAGAATTTCTTATTTGAAGACATAAAACATCAAATCAAGAGAGTTTGTTTAGGGTTATAACAGGTGTATGTAAATGCATCTACAGAACACCTAGGAAAAAATTATATATTTTGAAAACTAAATGAATATTATAATTTTTCCTTCTAAAAATATTAGATAATAACATTCTAACAACTATCACATTTTAAAGTTATAAAAGTTTTTTTCACTTGGATTATATTTGATTTTATGGGTACAAATTAGTCCCATTAATAAGGTCTTTAAAATTGTTACTAAAGTCATGCAAAATACCATGGGACAGCCTTGGATAGGCAAAAAAATATTATTTTCCACCATTAAAACTTTTAAAAAACTGAAAGCAAGCTAAATAAATTTAAGATAAGTAGCTGGAAGGCAAATCTATGACAAATTTACCTTAAAAAGGAAATAAATGGTAGCCTAAATCTTGGATGGTATCATACAAGGGAAGATGTTGCAAGCATATAAACATTAGAGTGGATGTTAGAAAAATTGGAGATTCAAATATCCTATTAATATTTGGAAACTCTAGATAAATTTGAATTTAACAAATTGTTCTAAATTGATTATTAAATATTATTTAAAGATATTTACTATTATCTCAAATATTTTTAGCTCTTGAGAACCTACTCCTCCACCTACATAAAAGTTTGTGTTTCAATTAGATTAACATCCTCTTCATATTCTTCCCCTAAGATTGTCTTTCTCAATAAAGGCAAAGCTTTGGTGACCTACATTCTGTATTATGTAGGGAGGTCTAGTGCATTAAATGGCTTTAAAATAACAAAGCAGCAATGTTGGGTTAGATAAATAGAGAAAAAGAAAAGGAGAAGTTGTGACTATTTCTTGCTATGATTCTAATGTCTAAATAGTATTGATAACTTTTAACGTTTGGGTCACTTGATATGTAAAGAAAATTCTAAGTAGGATTGCTTTTATGGAATCATTAGAAGGTTATATTATAATAAGTGATAAATAAATGTGGCTCATTGAAGTTGATTGACCGTACATTTAGTTCCCTCACATCCATGTTTTTATTAAATTTTTCTCTAATACCTAAATTACTTTCATATTATAAGTTTAAGGGAGACCTATCAAGATGGCTGAGGTGTGAGAGACCTATCAAGTTGATTGTTGTACATTTACTTATTCTAGATTTTAAATTAGATTCAAGAATTAATTGCAAAGATGTACCATAAAACTGATTTTACAAGTAAACCTATTGTTGTCTCTCATATTTTATGAGTTCTCTTACTTCCATTTTCCAAAATTTTCATGGTTCTAATATTATCTTTTTTTGAATATTTTTCTTGTAACTTATTATCTATAATTTGAACTTTTGCTATATAATTTTAATTTTTTATAATCTAGCATTTAAAGGTCATAATAGTTTTTTTAAATATTTAGGATTTTGGTTTTAAATATGGCATTTTGAACTTACTAGCTTTTAAGAATTTATTGGCTCACATCGCCTAATCAAAATTTACTTTACTTATCTAATATTTTTCAAGATGAATAGTAGTTTATGCCATAGAGATTTTCCTATTTTGCATCACAAAAAATTTCATTAAAAATATTCAAAATTTTAAGAAACTATAAAGGGGATTATGATCCAAAGTTAAATGTTTAACATTCACTTACATGTCACAAGAATAATCATATACTCAAAATTTTATTAATTGGCCAAATCCATTATAATTAAAATTAATGGAGATAAATTAACTAGGATGCATTTTTGAAATTTTAAATATATAACAACAAAAAATATGGTATATACTTTAGAGACATACTTATAATTTATCTTAAATAATGCCACACCTTTGACTAGTTCCTCCCACAAGTAAATAATCTAACATTCACTTACAAGTCATAAGAATTACTGATAGTGCACTCAATATTACTATAATTGGCTAAGACTATTATATTATGGGTGCTAAATTAAAGAAAAAAAATTAAAATAAGTTGCCTTTTTAAAATTTGAAAAAGTGATAATAGCCTAGAAATTGTCATTTTAAAATTTGTGCATCAACATGAAATGTGGTCTATGCCATAGAGACCTATATGTAATTTATCTTAAATTGTATCCTAGCTTTTTTTAATCATTTTCCCCAACTTTTCCCTAATTTTTTGTTCACTAGTGCCTTACTCTCAAGGGTCTTAACCACCTAACTTGTAGAGCCACATGCCCATTACATTATTGAAACACAAATCACTTCCATCTAGTTGTTAAATGATGATGCTTCTCATTACATCAATATTGATTTTAGGAATCTCTTTCCTAACACTTTGTATGATAGTCTTATTGTTGCTATAAATTAAAATGAAAAGTATGATAGGGGTCTAATATTTTTTTTACCTCTCAAAATTTTTTTATTAAATAATATATTTTCTTGGGTATCTAGTATGAAAAGTGCCATATTTTCATATATATCAAATTTCTAGGAATATTTACATACATACCATTTGCTTCTTACTTGTTAAACTCATCATCCTCATTGGTGTCATCCCTGTTAATAGATATGTATCTTTATGTTTGTTTTCCTTTAACCAAGAAAATATTTTGGCATGTCATCTTCTTTTTTTTTTTGCATCATTTTTTCTTCCTTATTACTTACTTTCACCATCAACTTGTTAAGGGGTGAAACATTCAAGTTTAAAAAAGTTAATATATTAATAAATGAATGCATGACAAAGTAGAAGCTAAATCAATGTATAAGAGTCACCATTAGTAATATACTAAGACCATAATTTTATTTCACTCTCAATAAAAGGTTAGTCTTTTCGCTTATGTGTATTCAAGTAGTAATCATCTTATTGATACATCTTCTACAATTGTAAACCACCTTAACCACAAAAAATAAAAAAATAAACTTTTATACATAGATCATTAATACATATAATAAAAGAATAGGTTAAAAAAATTATGAGCTCATCTTTTCTTTCTTCTTTTTTAACATTAATGTATTTTTAGTTTTACTCAACTAGGATAAGTAAATTCAATATGATGTCTAGTATTATTGACTTGTTTTATATAATGGAGTGCACATTATTTTAACTCATCATGATACTTCAAGTAAGGTGACTAGGGCCATCACTCTTCATTGTGGAGGTCCATCATAGAGCATTTAGCTTAATAATGTAATGCTACAACTTATCAATTTATATTAAATTATTTAATGTTGGCATTAAAAACCCTATTACAATCACAGATTATCAGTAAAATATATTAAATTAGAAATTTTCAATCAAATGCATTGTTATTCCTCTTATATCTAATATAGACAATTAAATATTCATCTTATTATTGTTGATATGATTTTCATGAATTTTAATGATGGCATCCTTAGCTATTTTTTTTGGCAATTAATAAAATAATTAATTTAAACAAAATACTTTGATATTCCCATACAATAAATTATCTAATATGTTCAAGTAGTAGAAGGTTATCAATAGTAAACAAAAAACCATGCCAAAATAACACGAGATAAATGTTCTATATATATATATATATATATATATATATATATATATATATATATATATATATATATATATATTGTGTGTGTGTGTGTGTGTGTGTGTATATATATATATTGCAAAAACTAATAGTTGAAGCTGACTAAAATTGCATTCATCCTTATGATTACAAGATATCAAATACATTTTGATATACATTATCTCATATAGTAGCCTTCATGAAAAACTTGATTTTAATCTACATTGTTAATTCATCCAAAAGGGTGGTAACATGCTCTCCTAATATCTTAATACTCGTATCAGGAAAGCATTCAAGGCCACGAAGTAGTCCCACATTACCTGAAACATCCACCTTAATTGAATTCCTAATATAGCACCGTTGTAATGGAATCATTCGTCTCTCAATGTATATTATCCAATTTTCATTAGCTATCTTATTCACTGCTTGTACACAGGCCAAACTCTCAGGATTTTCAAAGTAGGGTTGAAGCATGCCAAGATTCTCAACCCAAAGAGACATTTTGTACCCATATACTTGCAAGATGAAGCAATGTATCAAGTTATCACCAATGAACACTTGAAATGATATTTTCCCCCACCTTCCAAAGATGAGAGAGTTAACTTGAGTTATCTTTGAACAATTATAATGATTAGGTTTGCATAATGTATAATAATGTTGACATAATTTTTAGTTCTTTATTGGAGACATGAAAAATTATTGATAATGAATTTATGATCAAGAGATAATTAGTCAAAATACATTAAACAAGAAAAGCAAATTCTAGTGAATAGGGAACAATGAAAAAAAAACTTAGAATGATTACCAATATCGAAAATACCTCTGCTTTAGAGTAGGCAATAGCAATTAATTAACAAAATGGCCCAAAAGTGAACTATTAATGTTGATTAATAACAAAGCTAATTAAATAGATTTGATAACTTTCAACTCATTATGAGAAATATTAACTATCCAATTTAGTCAAAATTTTCTTTTCAAAACATCAAAGACCTTTTCTATTTGCATGTTTAAGAATATCAAAAAAGTTTAAATTTCTTTATTATAAACACATCTAGTGCATGAAATTATCACTAATAAAAAGTCTGTCAATGAAGTCATATGCTCATATGTTCATGGATTGAGAAAACATTATTATCATGACTAAACTTACAACTGCAAATTCCAATTCCAACAATAAATATAAAGTTGATCCCATTTAAGAAGAGTATTTGTGACACTGATTTATGAAGTTTAAATAAGAAAGTAAAAGCAAGAATAACATGCAATAGTATAATATATATAATATTTCTTCATACTAAATTTACAACAACGTCTAAGCACTCATTCAATGGTAATTATAATAGAGAGAGTTGAATATGATGTCTAGTAGCTATTAACTTGTTCTATATAATGGAGTGCACATTATTTTAAGTCATCATGATTCTTCGATTAAGGTGACCCCCCTTAGGGCCATCACTCTTATTGTGGAGGTCCATCATAGGAGCATTTAGCTTAATCCATAATGCTACAACTTATCAATCTATATAAAATTATTTCATGTTGGCATTAAAAAGCCCTATTACAATCACAGATCATCAATAAAATATATTAAATTAGAAATTTTCAATCAAGTACATTGATATTCCTCTTATATCTAATATAGACAATTAAATATTCACCTATATTATTGTTGATATGATTTTTCATGAAGTTTAAGGATGGCATCCTCACCTATTTTTTCGCAATTAATAAAATAATTAATTTAAATAAAGTACTTTGATATTCCGATACAATAAGTTATCTAATATGTTCAAGTATTAGAAGGTTATCAAGTGTCAAAAAAATCATGCCAAAATAACAAGAGATAAATGTTCTTGGCAGAAAAAAAATCATTTTGTAAAAACTAATAGTCAAAGCAGACTAAAATGGCATTCATCCTTATGATTACAATACATGAAATACATTTTGATAGACATTATCTCATTTATTTTGTAGAGGATAACATTTTGCTTATTTATTAAATTAGCCTTCATGAAAAACTTGATTTTAATCTACATTGTTAATTCATCCAAAATGGTGGTAACATGTTCTCCTAATATCTTAATACTTGTATCAGGAAAGCATTCATGGCCACTAAGCAACCCCACATTACCTGAAACATCCACCTTAATTGGATACCTAATAAGGTGCCCTTGTAATAGAATCATTTGCCTCTCAATGTATATTATCTAGTTTTCATCAGCCATCTTATTCACTGCTTGTACACAGGCCAAACTCTGGAGATTTTCACAGTAGGGTTGAAGCATGCCAAGATGCTCAACCCAAAGAGACATTATGTACCCATATACTTGTAAAGCAATGTATCAAGATCACTAATGAACACTTGAAATGATATTTTCCCCCACCTTCCAAAGTATAAGAGAGATAAACTTGAGTTATCTTTGAACAATTATAATGATTAGGTTTACATAATGTATAATAATGTTGACATAATCCTTATTGGAGACATAGAACATCATTGATAACGAATTTATGATCAAGAGATAATTAGTCAAAATACAGTAAACAAGAAAAGCAAATTTTAGTGAATAGAGAACAACGAAAAGAACTTAGAATGATTACCGATATCGAAAATACCTCTACTTTAGAGTAGGCATTAGCAATTAATTAATAAAATGGCCCAAAAGTGAACTATTAATGTTGATTAATATCAAAGCTAATTAAATAGATTTGATAACTTTCTACTCATGAGAAATATTAACTGCCCAATTTAGTCAAAATTTTCTTTTCAAAACACCAAAGACCTTTTCTATCTACATGTTTAAGAATATAAAAAAAGTTTAAATTTGTTTATTATAAATACATCTAGTGCACCAAATTATCACTAATAAAAAGTCTGACAATGAGTTCATATGCTCACATGTTCATGAAATAAGAAAAAGTTATTGTCATGGCTAAACTTACAACTGCAAATTCCAATTCTAACAATAAATATAAAGTTAATCCCATTTAAGAAGAGTATTTGTAACACTAATTTATGAAGTTTAAATAAGAAAGTTAACACAAGAATAACATGCAATACTATAATATATATAATATTTCTTTAGACTAAATTTACAACCTCTAAGCACTCATGATGGTAACTATAAAAGAGAGAGCTGAATTGATGTTCATGCTTTTTTTTTCTTAATATATTGAATGACTTTAATTTTCTTAATTTAATCATATATATGAATGAATTAAAGAAAGGACGTTATTTTAGAGAAGAAAGAAAAATGATCAATTAATGTAGAGTTTATTTATGATTGAGCATAATAACAATCTAGAATTTTAAGATCGGGAAGAGAGAGAGATCGGAAGGGGTTTCAACAACTAGACAGAGAAAGAGAACTATAGTGAAGGAAAGGAGAGAATAATGAGAAGGAAATCTTTTAACACAAATGATTCATAATTAATTAATCATCCAAACAGAACCATATAGACCCAAAAAAACAAAAATGCTATATTGCCCCACTTATAACCCAAAAAAGTGTTGATGTGTTGGTAAGAGTGTAAAAAGAAACCTTAATAAGCACATGTGATTGTTGTACTTTATTTGGTTGCCTGTATTTGGAATACAGTGTAAAAGGAATGCTGTGTAAAAGGAATTCAGCGTAAAAAGATTTTTTTTATAATTGTTTGGTTGAGAACTTTACAAATTCATGACTTTGCTTTTTTATTTGGTTGACAAAATGTAATGTAAATAAAAAAGGTTTGACAACGAGGTGAAGCGTCTGGCCAGCGTCAGCGGGGACCAGCGGCAGGTAGTGGCATGGCGGTTGGCGGTCAGCGATGCGGCGGCGGTGGCAGCGGCGATGGGCTGGCGGCAGCGATGGCGGCATGATGGCGGCGGCTATGGGCGGCAGCGGTAGCGGCGATTGCATGGGCTGATGGCAACAAGGCTATGATGCGGCGATCCCCCACATCACTATATTGGCCGGTGTATTTGCTAAATCGGCGAATTCTAAATACATCTATCTAGTGTATTTGGATTACATTACATTACACTAAAATTTTTACTTACAACCAAATGCTTGAAATGTTCAGCGTGCATTTGGAATGCAATGCATTCCAAATCGCTACCAAATTCTAAATTCTTGTGCAACAACTCATCATCCAAACACATCAATACTTCTTTTGAGTTACGGTATGTAGTATGTAATTGTTTTATATAAATAGGATTAGAAGATAAGTTAAAATTAAAATTAAAATTTAAATCTAGATAAATATTAAAATATTAGCATCTAATCCAAAATTAAATTCTTAAAATTACTAAAATAAAAATAAAAGAAATATTAAGGAGCTATTTGGGATCATTTTATTTTTTATTATTTTTTTATATTTTATTTTATTTTATTTTATTTATGTTTTATTTCAAAGTAAAATATGTTTGATAATTATTGTTATTTTAAAACATTCAAAATATTTAAAAACTATTTTGAAGATTTTTTTTAATTAATATTATTTATTTTTTAAAACAAAAAACAAAAACATATAAAAATATATGTTAAATAAACATGTTTCTAAAAATAACATTAAAATAAAAATACAAAATGCAAAATAAAATTGATCCCAAACTGCTCCTAAATAAATTCAAAATACTAGAATATTATAAGAATAGTCTTCTTATGTTGTCTCAATAGTGCATTCCAAAATTTTCAAAATCATACTAATAAAGAACCGGAAGAAGGTGAGGTTTAAAGTTTAATAGCTCAAGGGGAGTTAAACTGGTGTTGAACCAGATGATGTAATAATATAAATAGTGTAACTATATTTTAATTTTAAGAATAGTAAAAGATATTAAGATATAAGATATAAGAATAACATTTAAATTTTAAATTCTATATTTTTAATACAAACTATATTTTTATACATTATATTTTATTATATTTTATGCTTATATTCATAAACTTATTTAATAAATTTTTAGATATATTTAATATACTCATCTAAATTTATAACATACATAATTATATCTTAATGAGTTTTATATCAATCTTTAAATTTATAATTAGTAGAAATATTATTTATGTATTTTATTTATTTTGTATTATATATTTATCATAAAATTAAATTCATGTATCATTTAATTAAATTAATATTTAATTATTTTAATATTTATTATATTATCGATTCAACTCTAGTCGAACCACTTGAGATTTCCCAAATCTTTAAGTTGAACTTATTTATGAAGTAATAATTTAAATTATTTATTATAGATGAAGAGGCCCAGATGATAATTCCTTGAACACCCAATTTGGATATGAGGCATAATAAGTTGGGTTGAGATAATTGTTGGGTAACAAAATTTGTTAGCTGATGATCTAAGCATAGTGCCACATGATATATATATATATATATTTTATTTCTTTTCTTCCTTTACTTCTTTTCTTACAAACATAAGAGGTATATAGCATGCTTGTTAAATCCATATGCTATTTTATCTCAAACAAAGTGAGAATTAATCTCACTATTAGTCTATGTGGATGACATTATCATCACGGGCCTCTACATCTATAATAAATAATTTAAATTATTACTTCATAAATAAGTTCAACTTAAAGATTTGAGAAACCTCAAGTGGTTACTAGAGTTGAATCGTGATAATATAATAAATATTAAAATAATTAAATTTTAATTTAATTAAATGATATATGAATTTAAATATATGATAAATATATAATACAAAATAAATAAAAATACACAAATAATATTTCTACTAATTATAAATTTAGGGATTGATATAAAACTCATTAAGATATAATTATTTGTATGTTATAAATTTAGATGAGTATATTAAATATATCTAAAAATTTATTAAATAAGTTTATGAATATAAGTATAAAATATAATGTATAAAAATACAGTTTGTGTTAAAAATATAGAATTTAAAATTTAAATGTTATTCTTATATTCTTATATCCTAGCTCTCATTAAGATAAACCGAACTTCACTACATTTAAAAATTATTTGCATAATATTTTATTGTAAATAATGAACAAGCAATAGTAGTTTATATTTATAATTCTTACTACAAGCCTATAATATATAAATTAATAATACCGTATATCATATAATTACTTTGGTTTATTTGGTTCCATCCAAAATTTTATTTAACAAACCGATCCAAAAACCAAAAACTGAAGTTTTCATTAATTAAAACCAAAATCCAAATTATTAAGTTCAAAACCGAACCAAATTACTCAAAATTTTGGTTTGGTTTGATTTTTGGTTAAAACCAAATAATGCACCCCTAGTTGGTTGTGTTGGCTTGGAGTTGGTTTTAAATGAGTGTAGAAGCATGGATTTTGGTTTAGGCCATAGGATAGGTTGTGATCTAAGCTAGGGGTATGCCTTCTTAAGTCTCTAGGCTTGGGTTTATTATTCTCTTAATCACTAGAAGTGTCCTATGACTAGGAAAATCCTAGTGCTTAGAAGATTCCTAAGTTTAAGGAAGCATGAGTCAATTCTCAGTCCAAAAGTGAGGTTAACAACAATTTTAAGAGAATCGCTTTAGTTATGGTGGCTGAAAATGGTTTGCAAATATGAATAATCACATAGTACGATGTAGATTATATTGTATTATTTCTCTTAAACAAATTTTAAATTTTAAAGAAAATTTTTTTTGTTTATATTCTTTCAGGTCTATGTGTGTGTGTGTGTTTAGTAGCTTTTAATCATTCACATGCTAAATGCATGGAGACAAAATAAAATATAAATACTAAAAATAACAACATAACATTTGGACTTTACTTGAGTTTTTTTGGCATCAATCAATCCTCAATTTTAGTCTTTATAGGCTATTTTTATCAATTTTTGAAAATTTACTATTATTTGTGCTCTATCATAGTTAATTATTATTAGGTGCTTAATTGTAGTTTCTATATTGAAAGGACATCACACTTGCACATACAACCGATTAGTGAAAATAATTATTTAACTAAAATATTTGTGCTCATCAAATTTTAGAATATTATGTGAAGACTCATGGGGTTAACATAAATAGAATTTGCTTCATGTTGAATTGAAAGAAAATAATAGAATCTCAACTATAAGCTAAACATGAAAGTTAGTAGAAAGCTCAATTCTATAGGCCCTCACTTCATTTTGTCTACATGAACCTAAGAGTTTATTAGGATGTGCCTAGGTTAATAAAAACTTGTTAAATATGGGAGAATGGGTTAGTTGAACCTAAGTTGACCAAATTAATCTTAAATAACCCAATGTGATCAAATACATAATTTATTAAAACAAATGAGCCAAAAGTAATGATAAAATGTTTTTCATAGAATATATATTTGTATTCTTGCTTAGATCATATAGTTCGGTCAATAGACTTTAATTTAGGTATGACTCAATTTAACTCATTATTTAACCAAAATAGGTCAAATGAGTTAAAATAGGGTTAATCACTATGAATGATCTAATTAAAGTTGAGCTTCATTATAATATTCTAAATATGGTTTTAAGCAAATCCCATCATGGTTGACAATGGTTTTGCCCAAAGTTGGTCAAATATTTCAAATCCAAGCATAAACCCCCAACATTTATTTTCTAAAATAAATTTGTCTAACCAAATACTCAAATTAAATCAAACCCATGAAAGGATATTAGAAATACAACACTTTTGTTCAACTCATTTGAACCCTTTATTTCAATTAATTAAGTCCAATGTTTCAATGTGTCTAAATAGGATACATTTGGAAATTGTTTGAATCTAACCAAGAGTATAATTAATCATTATAAAATTACTCAATTTTAGTCTATATTGGCTTTAATCACTCCCATTATAAACCATTCACCATGGTTAACCAAGTTATAGTAGCAAAACTTAAATAAAGTTAGGTAAGTAAAAGAATAACTTTAAATGTACTTAATCAATTTGAATTTTCTAAATAGGGATGGAATACACTTGCCTAGCTTTGTTAAATGATATTAAGCAACTCCCAGCCATTGATTCCACCGGATAATAGCTAAGGGATCTAAGTATGATTAACCATAGGTTTACCAAGGTTATGTTGAAATCCAAGTCCTATACAAAAAGCTTCCATTCTACTTTGCATGATAGAGAAAATAATAATAAAAATAATAATAATAAATAAAAAATAAATCCACTCGTGTTTCTTGTTTTTCACTCCCTAGACTCTTCCAAGTCTTTAGGAAGAACTATTCCTTTTCTTCCTAAGGTCTTTATACCTTCCCAAATTGGGTTAATCAAGAGATTCAGGAGTGCAGAAAGAAGCTTTGTTAAAACCAATGTTTTAAAAATCGGACCGTAGGTGGTTTAATTAAATTTTATAAATATTATATTTAAATATTAAATTTAATGAAATATATTTTAAAAAATATATGAAATTATATAATTTTAAAACTAATTTTATAATTATAAATGTGCTTGAATTAAATAAATAATATGTCCACCAAATTATTCTAAATATATTACAAACTCATTTTTAAGAGCTATACTTTTCAATATAAATAGTATAACACCATCTTCTCTTTATGATGTGAGACTAAATAATATTATTTTATAAATATTCTATAAATTTTTTAATATATATTTTTTTAATATTGTAATCTTATATTTCTATATTATAAATTATATTTATATTCATAAACTTACATTAACAAAAGTTTTAAATTTTAAATCTGTTTAATATACATATGTCATGAATTATAATAATATGCTTAAATATATTACAAGCTCGTTCTTAGGAGCTCTATTTTTCAATATAAATAGTACAACACCTTCTTCTCTTTATGATGTGAACTAAAATAGTTGAATATGGAGAAACTTTTGGCTTTATGATTGAAATTTTGAATTATATGATGTGAGCTTTAGTAATGTCAAATGGGATTTAAAATATAAGAATAAAAAAGATAATATTTTAATTATTTACTTTATATTTTCTTTATAAATTATAATTTATAATATATTTTTTTAAGAATATTGATATGGCATTGAAAATTCTACTAGTTGAAGCATGAATCTTGATGTCGAAAGTAATCGATTACGAGTCGACTGAGATCTAAAATATCATCAGAAACTTTGGGATATTAATTAAATCCTTAAATAGCTCTCAAACATGGAGTGTTTATAGTCAAATCGAGCGTCTCGACGAGCCGGATCTAACAAGCCCAAGATCTTACAATTTTGACTTCGTTTGAGCATTCAAATACTTAAAATACATCATATGATCAAGGGAATCATCATGAGCCGTCCGATGGAGAGGAGTGGTTCGGATTTTGCATGTATTTACGCCACTCACTATAAATAGTACTCATTATTCTCATATGGGGAGGGCAAGAGAGAGGAGAGAAAGATCCTCCAAGCACAATCGTGCCACCACTTGATGGTTGTCACCACCACGCCCGTTGATCCTTAGTCAATCTGCCGGTCTCCATCATGATGACTTCGCCGATTGATTGTTCCCCGCATTTTATGAGAATTGTTCTCCGCATTTCCACCGATTGATTGCCGCTAGTTCACCATCTGCTACTACTTCACAACGCGATCGTTGTCACATAGTTGTTGTTCCTTTCTCATATACAATTATGTAATCCCGGTATTGGGAAGATCTTGTACTCTGAAATAGGTACATAGTGGAAGCTTTTTACTGGGCTAGGCCCCGTGGTTTTTTTCCCTCTTTTCGAGATTTTCCACGTAAAAATTTATGGAGTTCCTTGCTCACTCTTTAAATACCTCTATGTGTGCTGGATTTTATAACAAGGCTAAGGCGTAAACTTTTACTCTACCGCGACTGGTTTTTTAGCACGCAACAAATATAAATTCATTATATTATTTTATAAATATTTTATAAATTTTTTAATATACTTTTTTTTATATTGTAATCTTATATTTCTAGATTATAAATTATATTTATATTCAAAAACTTACATTATTAAAATTTTTAAATTTTAAATCTTTTAATATACATATGTCATGAATTATAATAATATGCTTAAATATTTTATATATTATTTATATTTAACAAGGCTTTTAAAATATTTTTTATTTTAATTTTTTATTTTTATTATAAACTATAATTTTAATAAATTATATTCTTATGATAAATTATATTTGTATTTATAAATTCATATTTAATATATACATAATTATATTTATAATATAGATATAATTATATCTTATTAAACTTTATATCAATCTTAAAATTAATAATTATTAAAAATATTATTTATATATTTATTTTATTTATTTATTCTTATATATTTATATTATTTTATCATTTAATTAAATTAATATTTAATAATTTTAATATTAATTAAATAATACGGTTTAACCCCGATCGAACCTTTGAACCTTGAACCTCTCTCTCTTCTACTTCCATGTCCGATCCGGTTTTCACCTTGGTTAAAACTATTTTATGCCCTTTGCAAGCTTATTTAAAATTTAAAAAAATTGGTTCAATTAATATCACATTATTTTTACTATAAATGCTTTTATTATTATTAGACTCACCTTATCAAAACATTCATTTTATTTATATATTTGCTAGATTTAGAATTCAAATAGTCCAAAATTTAATTCAAAATGTTTTATATATAAGTTGCACTGGGATTTATACATAATTAAATGAAATTTTTTATGACATACTGATTAGGGCTATCAAAAAAGCTCGTTGCTTTCATGACGCGTGTTCGCTCGTTAAAGTAGGTGTTTGGCTGTTCGTTAACTAAGCTAGCCGAACACGAACAAATTTTTCAAGCTCGATTTATAAACGAACCGAACACGAACAATCCTTTGTTCGATCGTGTTCAGCCATCAAAATTTGATTTGCAAACTTATTTGGAGGAGGGATTATACTTGTGCAATAATGATTAGTTTGATGTTCTTGAATGGTGGAAGATGAGTACTCTCAAGTATCCTATTTTATTCAAAATGGCTATGGATGTTTTAACAATTCTCATAATTTGCATCCATCGCATTTAGTCTTTGGTGGTAGAGTAATTGATGATTACAGAGTTCTTTATCTCTAAAATAGTCAATGCACTTGTTTATGCGGCTATTTCGATGAGGTGTTCCATAAAATCCTTTGGTACATTTCCAACTAAGAGCAATCTATTTAATATCTCGATAATTTCATTCTCTCATTATCTACTTTTATTTCAAGAGTTAATGGAGGATGAGAATCTTTATAAGTTGTCAAAATGTTTAATGGAGAAGGATACTAAGCATCAATAAATCATCTTGTATTTACTCTTTTCAATCTAATTTTCATTTATGCTATTAAATTTGGACTTACATTTGTACTATTTAATTTGGACTTACAATTTTGCTATTTAATTTGGACATATAGTTGTGCTATTTAATTTGGACATGTAGTTATCTTGTAGCAACTATAGTTGGTTCTATAATTATGTTTATGTTTCAGATTCAGGTTTGAGATTATTTTTGGCATCTTAATAGTTGGCTATCTTGCTTGAGATTATTCAGCGTGACATCCGGTGGTCATTGTGAGGATGACTTTGTTGGCATAGTTGGTTATATGGTCGTTTATTAGGCGAGCCTTGAAGAGTTTGTTATTAACTACATTGAAGTGTTGGTGTTGATGGCATTTATGTCATCGGTTTGGTTTCTGTCTTGGGCTTGATGACATTTGGAGTTTGGGGGGCTGCTGTCTTGACTCTTGGGTGATTCTGGCTTGGTTTCTATCTTCGGGTTTGGTTTCTGTCTTAGGTGCTTTTGGCTTGATGACCTTTGTTTGGGTTGGGGGCCTAAATCTTTGTCTTGACTCTTATTCTCAGCTTGGTTTTCTTTGGGTTTGGTTTCTGTCTTGGGCTTGATGACATTTGGAGTTTGGGGGGCTGCTGTCTTGACTCTTGGGTGATCCTGGCTTAGTTTCTATCTTTAGGTTTGGTTTCTATCTTAGGTGCTTTTGGCTTGATGACCTTTGGACTTTGGGGGGCTATTGAATGATGTCTTGACTCTTGGGTGATTCTGGCTTGGTTTTTGTCTTCGGGTTTGGTTTCTGTCTTGGGCTTGATGACATTTGGAGTTTGGGGGGCTGCTGTCTTGACTCTTGGGTGATTCTGGCTTGGTTTCTATCTTCGAGTTTGGTTTCTGTCTTAGGTGCTTTTGGCTTGATGACCTTTGGAGTTTGGGGGGCTATGAATGATGTCTTGACTCTTGGGTGATTCTGACTTGGTTTCTGACTTTGGGTTTGGTTTCTGTCTTGGGCTTGATGACATTTGGAGTTTGGAGGGCTGCTGACGATTATTAATGTGTAACAGATGCTACAATTATTAATGTGTAATATCACTTGTGATATTACACGTTAATAGGCTATGATGGAAAACTAAATAAATGTATGAGATGAAACTTAGCTTGATAGTTGGTTTTATGTATTTTCAAACATTCAATTTAATTTTTGTGATTTCTAATTGTTCTTTGTTATTATATTATGTACAAAGTTTTTTTTTTACATTTTTTCCTTACTCATTCTAATTTTAGCTTATTCAATGATCATTTCATTTTTTCCTACACTTATTATTATTAATCTTTTATTTTGTCAATTTTTTGAATGTTTAAAATTACACCACCAAGCTATTGACATCAATGATTATTTATTTTAATTTTAAGCTCATTCATAATATTTATTTCATATTTTCTTGTTAGTTTTATTTACATGAAGTCATTACTATTTTGAAGATTCAAGATTGGTTCAAGGCTGCTTGAAGACTTGAAGGCTTGAAGCTATGGATTGGATTGGATTTGGAAATTGGAAATTGGAAATTGTAATATCACTATTTTATTTGCTTTTATTGAATCAAATTGTTACTTGTATATGATCATGTAAATTTTTAGGATGAACTTATTCTAGTAAGTTGTAAATTTGTAAATATTGATAATATGAGTTAGCATTTTAAATTATATTCAATTTTGTGTAAAAATAAATATTTCTGATTGTATATCTTTTAGTTTCAATTAATTAAATCTTTACTTAATTTTTCTAATATTACTTAGTTTTTTTTACTGTATAACTAAATTTTTTTAACTGTAAAAATAAAATTTTGATTGTATATCATTATTTTGTATATCTTTTAGTTTCAATTTTTACCAATAGTACTTAATTTTTTTTACTGTATAAGATTCCATTAAATATTTTTTTTACTTTTTTAATTTTTTAAATTTTAAATGAAAATTAAGAAAAATAAATATTATTAAAAAATAAAATAGAGCCAATTTCGAGCCGAACACGAGCCGAACACTGATAAAAAAAATCGAGCCGAACACTGATAAAAAAATAAGGAAACAGTCTGTACTCTTAGAAGAGTACAGATAGTACACCTACAAAGCTGGAGAACATGAACATAATAGTATGTACTCTCGGAGTCAGAGAGTACTGAATGAAAAATATCTCACTAAAGTAGCCCATCATCAACCAAATTCTGGTCTCCAAGCAATCCAAATAGATAGTACAGATGTTACCTCTAGAAAATGCTTAAAACCATAAATAAAAGCTTCTAAAGTAATTAATTTTGAACATATCAAACTTCAATTGTACAGTTGTCATATTAGTTATTTCATACCCAAATAGAAGATAGCATAATCGAACTCAGCCCTAAAGCAGTTCATCCTCTTTGGCCAATCCTGGTGGTCAGCCTAGTCCACTGGAGGTTTGCTGATTGCTGTCTCCATGTACTTGCAGACAAACACCCTGCAGTTGACACTGTTTTCTTGGACTGGCAGCCCACTCATCATTTCGATTGGCCATTTTGTGAGATCGCTCGCAAAAGACTGGCCAACATCTTGAACAAGTAATTTGATCTAAATAGTAAGAAGTGTAGTCAATAAGTTGGCAGAAAATATGCACTTTAGGCAAACTTAAATGAAAATAGTTCTTACAATATCAGGAAGAATGGCCTTATAAGTTGGGTTTGACAATGAATCATAAAAATACCAAGCCCCTTGCTTAGTATGCGACCAGAGTGTCCAAGTCGATTATTTATAATCGAGTAAGAGTAGCTCGACCCTTGATACCTTGTCTGACATCTGGATGAACATTTTGCTTTCTTTCTGTAGGCCATATTTTGCATAACTCTGCAAGAAGGGAAGAGAAAGTTTATAAATTCTAGAATCTAACTACCTAAACCAGGATTAGATCATACTACCCTACATTTCTGTAGAGTAACTTACCCAATGTAAGCATGAAATATACAAATAGGAGACATACAACCCCAGGCATAGCGAGTACTTCTCGGCTAGTAGAAAGGCAAAGGTATCGACGTGTGCATCTGTCAGTAACTCATCAATTTGCCCTTGCGCAATAATGATATTCCTAGCCGCGAATACAGTATCACCCCTGCATGTGAGAAATATGGGAATGCGAGCTTAACTGAACGAATATGTGATTTTATGTATACAAAAGGAATTGAATGAAGAATGACTTACTTGTCCTTGAATCGAGAGCACAACGTGTCACTGAGCTACAACATTGGCTTAGGCAGGACATCTCTTGATGAGAAGTCAATAATATGATGTGCCTCAGCTGGCTGCAAGGAAATTAGTGATGATGAAAGTTAGTGATGAAGAGCTAGAGTCATTGTGAATTAAGAATCGATCTGCTAAGATGATGCATACCTCCGTCTGATGCTCCTCAATCACAATGATAGCAGTCTATGGTTCAACTACTGTTATTGGCACATCTTCGCAAACCTATAAAAAAATTCATTGAAATCAGTTGCTATTATGTCAAATTGAAAAGAAAGTTACATAATACCTCTTCTGCTCATCCTGAGTGGAGGCTACCATAGGACTTATTCTGCTCTGTGACTTCATGTAAGTTTGTGTGAAGGGGAAGATATAACTTTCCTCTTCCTCATCTGCCGAGCCTTCACACCCAATGTGGTAAATGCTTCGCAACATCTTCATGTACAATGGAAGCCTCCATAAGAGCTTCCCCTATGGTGACCTCCACAGGGGCTTCCTCAGTAGAAGCCTCTACAGGGGCTTCCCCAGTGGAAGTCTCCACAGGGGAAGCCCCTGTGGTAGCCACCACAGGAGCCTCCCCTGTGGTAGCATCTACCACAGGGGCTTCCTAAGTGGAAGTCTCCACAGGGGCAGCCACTGTAGTAGCCTCCACAGGAGCCTCCCCTGTGGTTGCCTCCTCAGGGGAAGCTCCTGTGGTAGCCTCCGTAGGTGCTGCCCTTGTGATTTCCTCCTTAAGAGATTCCCCTATGGTCGCCTCCACAGGAGCTTCCCCCATGCTAGGGATGCTGGGGCCTGCTGCCCAATAATCACCGCCTCAATACCAGCTACCCGCAATTCAATTCCATCAATTCTCTCTGTTATTGATGCTTGAAAAGATGATACACTATCTCCCAAGGCCCTGAAACCTGCAAGTATCCTCTCCACCGCAAAGTCTTCTGAGTGGGTAGTAGTAGAGGGTGGGCTAGATACTCTAGAACATGAAGAATATCGAGGAGAGACATATGGAGATTCAATGGGGGCTGGACTCAGTGGACTTAGAATGGGACTGCTATCGGGTTCGACATGGGTTGTCTGCTAGGCAGTGGATGATATTTCAAGGAGCCAAGTCTCCTCTTCTGATATGTCCTCGAATGAAAGGCAGACCTGTGTTACACCGATAGAAAAAATATGATGATTTAAAATATAAATAAATATATTCTCATATAAATAAAGTGATATTATTATTTGTCACCTAGTGTCCTCCCAAACCAGTGAAGGCGTCATCTACAAACTTTATTTTTGGCCATCGTAACAAACAAACGGCTTTAGAAGGAAATGACCTTATGATGCCTATGTGCTCTACCGCCCAGATCTACAATAAATATTTATATAAGTTAACTTCAATGCATCAAATAATACATAACTGAAGATATAGAACGTACCATTAGAAGAGTGACAAAGCCACTCATGTACCCGGGTGCCTTCTGTGTTGATGAAATACCATCAAATTGTGAAACTAGAAAGGCCCAAATGGCCTCTGCCTAATTGTACTCAGCAAATTTATCTATGTCGTTGGCATATGCAATCAATTCGATGACACCTTATAGTTGTGATATATAAAAAAAAGATTTGAAAGCAGAACACGTATGTACAACTGCACAAATTATGCCGCAAGCAACGAGCGATCCGAATTCTCGAGTTTATTTTTAAAGTCCACTGAGCTGAACTGCGATTGCGGGGATTTCTACCATATGACCTTCTCCCCTCTATTTGGCATCCCTACAATTAGTGCAACTTCATTGGGAGTAAAAGGAATGCATTGGCCACCCAAAAAGAATGCTTGTTTCTCTATATCCCTAGTAAGACAGATTGTGATGGCAATTGAGTCTTGTTAAATTCTATGTAGTCTAGTAAATTGATGCAAATGAAATCTCCTTAGAATATCAATGACTTAAAGAGTGCTGCAATATTATCGAACATCACTCTAATGGTGGTATGCCTGCATCTCAAAGTTATCCTTTTCCCAGACATTATAAACTTCAAAATGAAAAGTCAATTAACAAGAACATTATCAGCACAATGGAGGCCCACTGAGTACACATGTCAAACAACCTCCAAAACCAGCAAAATAGCCTCCAAATTGCTTCTAACGGAATGTAATGAACATAATTCCTCCAAACAGGCCAAAGAAACTGAAAAAAAAATGAGAAAAATACTCTGTACTCTCATGAGAGTACAGAGAGTACAGATGCATAACTCCCCTAAAAACCAACCAAATAGCCTCCAAATTACTTCAAATAGAATGTAATGAACATATTTCCTCCAAACAGCCAAAGCGGAAAATAATGAGAAAATACGTACTCTCATGAGAGTGAGAGCACAGTAAATCTCAAAACCAACCAATGAGCCTCTGAATTACTTCTAAAAGAATGTAATGAACATATTTCCTCCAAACATGCCAAATAAACTGAAAAAAAAAAGAGAAAAATGCTATATATTATCATGAGATTACAAATAGTACAAATGCAAAACTCCCCTAAAAATCAACCAAACAACCTACAAATTTCTTCTAATAGAATGTAATGAATATATTTCTTCCAAGTCAAAGCTGGAAGAAAATGAGAAAAAATGCTTTTACTCTCGAGTATAGATGCAAAACTCCTTAAAACTAACCAAACGACTCCAAATTACTTATAATGGAATGTAATGAACATATTTCCCCCAAACAGATCAAAGAAATTGAAAAAAAAATGAGAAAATTGCTCTATACAGAGAGTACAGATGCAAAACTCTCCTAAAAATTAACCAAACAGCCTCCAAATTACTTCTAATGGAATCTATTAAACATATTCTCTACAAATAGGGTTTAAAATTTGAAAGAAATTGACAAAATGAGGTGTACTCTCCAGAGAGTACAGACAACACACATGCAAAAAAGCTATAAAAACCTACCAATCAGCATTCAAAGCGCCTATATCTTGAACATATTATATCCAAACAGTCAAGTCTTTTAAAAAAATGATAAAATGGGTTGTACTCTCACGAGTACATAGAGTACACAAGCAAAACTGAAGCAAACATCCATTAATCAACCTACAAATAAATTATAATGCCATCGACCATATTATATCCAAACAAGCCCCAAAATTCATCAAATCCTTCATGAAATAGCACCAAACATTCTATAATATGATATACTAAACATATGACAAGCCCAACAGTTCAAAAATTTGAAAATAATGGCATGTACCATCATTACAGTACAGAGAGTACACATGCAAACCATCTCCAAATACCAGTAAACAGTCTCCGTTCATTTAAAGAACTCAATTTTTCCAAATGTTCTCCTACTCGATGGTGAGAACAACAGAGAAACCCTAAATTCAATAAAGTTCAAGAATGCAGGAAGAAATACCTCATGAGGTCGCCTATAATACCTCAATTTTTAATGCACAAGATTTTCTAAATCTCTGAGGGAAGGTCGACATCGCGAGGCGAGAGTGAAAAATTTCGCATAAAAGAAAGCCCTAAAGCGTTACGTGATGTAGAATGTGAAACGATCGATGATATTTTCTTCTCCCGTTGTTTGAACGGGATGGCCTGGGTCGGGCGGGTAGCGTAAACGGCGTCGTCAATGCGCCGTCCAATTACAGCGTTAAGTGAAAAAATGCAATATTAAAATATTGGACACGTGTAGCGCTACGATTGGAGTTCGCACGTAAAGCTACGTCCGGACTCCGCACGTAATATTTTCTCGTGTTTGAGAGCATTCTGACACGTTTTTCCCGAAGCTCTTTTGGTGGAGAAAGCTTAAGTCAAGATAATTCTTTAAAATTTAATGGATTAATAACAGTTAATGTCTATTAGTTAATGTTATATTTATCACCGTGTATATTTTTAAATATTTAACTTACTCGATCTTACATATTATATTAAATATTAATTTAGTTTACTTTAAAATTATATTTACCTTTTATTATTAAATATTTCACTTATCTATTATATAGATATTCATAAATAGGTGATAAATATAATATCAAAAAATACTGAAAAGGCATGAAAACTACTGACTAATATAATTAAAACATTTATCATAGATATCTTAGGAAAGATTGAGAATAATTACACATACCATTCAAATTTTATGTATTTATAAAATTAACATTCTTCAAGCTTAATTTTTTTTAAAAAATTCTCATCTAATCATTTAATCAAATGAAAGTGATACAATTACATTTTTTGCATAATCATTTTTCGAGGTGGTTGAATTAATTTTAAATAAAGGTTAATGGTTGGGGCTTAGCCCCTAATGCGGCGACGTGCATTGGAGCGTTCGGTGTGTGTATTACCTTCATGGCTCAACAGTGCCAAAAAAAGAGAGTTTTTCATCATGGAAAGAAGTGGAGAGAGGTTTTACACATAAAGTTTATAGAAATAACACAATTTTTATGCATTTATATATTAACACGTGGAGTTTGATATATGTGCATCTAATATTTTAATTATAAATAAATAGTTGTATTTTATTTTAAAAAATTATTGATGATGTTATTTTTAATATAATATTAAAAAATTTAATGTTATTTATGTAAATATAAAAATTTAGATGATAGATATATAGATTTATAAGAATTGTGAGCTATGTATAGAAATGATCAAAGAAAATCATTTCTCCTTTTGCCAAATTTATAAAATTTAATTAAGTATCATATGAACTTTAATTTTAGTAAACCTACAGCTAAACTAAGCATTTTGATGGGGTGAGCTATATGACACAATATTCTAATCGAGTCAGTTCCAATGAGTCTAAATAAAGCAATTAAAATATAATTAAAATATTTTATCATATATTTTATAGTTCAAGTGATCTCTAAATCTTACATACTTATAATTGAAATGAACTTCTTGATAAGATGATTTTAACAAGCCCTAAATAACTCATTTTATTATCATTAGGGCACATAAATATTAATATGATTAAGAGAATTAATATAGATTATCCAATAAAGTAATTGAGAATTTTGGTGAGAATTATCAAAATGACAATTCTAAAAATTTATAAATAAAGCCTCACTATTCACATGAAATTGTTGGGGGCATTAACACACATAGCAAACAATTCTTATATATTTACATATCTAACACCTAAACTTTTAAATTTACATAAATAACACTCAAATCTTTATTATTACATAAAAAAATCGCACCATCATATAATTTTTAAAGTGAAATCCACCCCTCATGCATATGAAAATGTTATCTTTGTAAATATCAAATTTTTGGTGTTAGATATGCAAATGCATAAGATTTGTATGATTTGTATGTAAGTTCCTCAAATTAGAAAGAGTTTGAAGATCTAAATAGTTCTGGAGCCATATCTAATGATTGACATTAATTATCACTTCTATTAACTATTATCGATTAATCATCATTACCTAATGTTTATCATTCGATTATTGCTATATAATCTCCATCAATTGATCATCATCATCAGACAATTATTACATGATCATTATTACTCAAATATTATTGTTTAACTATCTTTACCTACCTATCATTATTTTATTTCTAGCAACTATCTAACTACAATCACCCTCCTCTATTACTTAAATGGTATTCCACACTAAATCATAAGATATCAATATAATAATATCTATAATGTTATTTCTTTTACAAATTTATCATATAGAAGCTCTAAATTTTTTTATGAATTTTTTTATCCATTTGTCTAGAAAAATATTACAATGTTATGACATAAAATTCTCACTATGAATACTCTTGCACATAACAATTTAGCACTATTTATAGAAATATTCCTAATATCTTACAAACACTCTTCAACTAGTTGATAACTTATCAAACAATCAAGGATAATGTAATCCGACTAGTGAAAACCTCCTACACCTAACTTTAGAGGATCATTTTCATAGAATATTGGAGTAATAAACTAGAAACCTTCAATTCTTATAAGTGTCTACTAAAATAATACCAATATTGTACAATGAGGTTCCCTTACCATTAAATTAATATCAAGTTAGGATTAATCAATTTAAGGACAATCATACATGCCCTACTCACCATCATACCTCATAATAGCCTTACTAAGATCTCCTTGGCATTGCTAGTTAAACCCATTTTTTCATGCTGCATGATTAGCTAATAATCTTCACACTTTAGTGGACAACTCAATATCGTCATATTGAAATCTCTTATGATGTTACATCGATGAATTTTAATGCCATATTAATAATAAATTCTATTTAAGGGACATAAATTGACATGCTATTATAGTTTTAGGAGTTATCATCTTTGACTAATGTAATTCTCTAGCATCATATTATGATAGGGTTTAAGCTACCTGCAATTAATTTATATATTGGGTCCTCTAATCTACACATCAACCATTATTTAACTATCACACATATTCAAAAAACTTATAAATGTATTATTTTATTTGGTCTTGTTTACAATAGTTCATTGCTTGATAGTCACTTTGTTCTATTCTCTGGGATATGCATGGCTACCCAGTGAGTTAGTTATAACGATTGATTAATTAATTGCATGATTGGTCCAACATTAATTTCGTTAGAGTTCTCTAAATAATTCAACCCATCCCTCACTTCCTCTTGGCTCACCCACAAGCTTCCCATCCTCACTCATTACATCACTCCAAGCAATAGATGGATCATTAATGCCAACTCCAATGATGCCTTTGTCTCTAGCGATGATGTCACTTCTCCGTCTTCCCAATGACCCTCAAAGCCATGCTCAACTCAAACTCCCGCAAACCATCGCCTGGGTCCGGCGTTCAACTCACCCCAGCAGAAATCACCTCCCGCCTCCCCTCCATCTCAAAGCCCGTCATGGTGTGAGCATCATACGCCTCCTCACTCCATATCACACTGCTCTCCCTCCCCTTCTGACGCCGCTCTGTCGCCCGGTTTGTAGGTATCTCACCCAATGATGGGGTTTCTATTGCTAGTCTTGCTCTAATGAATCTGGATAAGGTGTGGATGGAGAGTTTATTATCTTAAGGATCTTTATGTCGAATCGGGCTTCCATTTTATGAGGCCCATGGAATGACATCGTTTGAGTACCATGAAAAGGACCCGAGGTTTAATAAGGCTTAATGAGGGGATGTCATGCATCGTCTTTGAATTCTGAACAAGTTGTTGGAGATCTATGATGATTTTGATGGGTTGGGTTCTGATATAACCCTGATTTAAAATTAGCAGTTGGATATGCTTGGGGATGGGTTATCACTGGATTAAATCACAGCCGTCGGTGCTTTGCTTCGTGTCTTTGTCTCAGCCGGTTGATGAAACTTCCGGAGGAAGGAACTCGCGGCGTATCAAGGAAATGAAGGATAAGTCTTTTCGGCTCTTCGAGCGGCCGTAAACTCCAGAGAATCATGCAGAGAGGGAAAGGGGAAACTTCGGGGAGAATTTAGGGTTTTTCTTTGAAGGACAGCCGATCCAGAGGAAGGAAAGAGGCTCCGGGAGAAGATGACGAGGAAGAAGAAGAAGAAGTTGCAGCAAGAAAAATATCAGTTTTCATATCTCTGTTTGTCTTTTTTAATCCTATTTATACATCTTTTTCTTTAACTATCTACTAGATCTCGATATTTCTTTACAATTTTCAAGATCTGCTCAAGGGTTTAGCTATTTTTCTGTTATATGGCAGTGATGTCTGTCTGTTTTGGCCAGATGTTGGTTCCTTTCTTGTTTTTTAGTTATATTGCTGTTGTAGTTTTGTCTGAGCTGGCAAGATCTTTACTTTCTTTCTTGATTTTCAATTATATTGCTGTTGTAGTTATGCAGCGCCATATCGGAAAACTTGTGCTGGATCTTGTTCTTGTAGTTTATCTGTCTTGTTATTCTGGCAATGTTCAGTGATCTTTCTGCTATATATGCTTTATTTAGTTATTTATTGTAATAATATTCTCTGTAATAGCTAAGTTCTTTGTATTCTTTATTCAAGAGTGACTAATGTATATAATTATTGCATTATTAGGTAAAATCTTTTAGCTAGAATGGGGCTTTTCTATCTCTTGTACTCCTGATGTGTTTTTCTCTGTTTGGGTCCATATCAGGTTCACTGGTGGAGGTCTGAGGCGTTGTGGGGATGGCGTTAGCTTGAAGTACAAAGGGATTCGAGGAATAAATTTTGATCTTCCACATCTCACCAACAACCCACCTCTTCCGGGTTTTCTCAACTCGCTTCTATTTATTTATTCCAAAATATTAATCCGTCGATGATGTTGTTGCAGGAGTGGAGCATGTGGGTGGAGATATGTTCGGCGTGTTCCTCCGGTGGCGCCATTTTCATGAAGGTCGATCTCATTGCTTCCGAAATTGTGCTCATTGGTGGATAAAGTTCAACTTGGGTTATTTCGTTGAAATTAATTAAATTGGTTAAAATTAAATTAATTTTTTTCTTTCAAATATTGCTACAACTTATAGATAGAATGATAAAAATCATATAAATACCTTCTTTTTTTTACTGATTATCATTATATATATATATATATATATATATATATTGATATGACACTTAAAATACTACTAGTCGAAAGCATCTTGATGTTAAAAGCAAGGATCCAAGTTGGCGAGATCAAGCTATTAAAATATCCTTGGAAATTTTAGGATATCACTTAAATCCCTAAATAGCTCTCAAATATGAAGTGTTTTATAGTCAAATCGGCGTCTCGAGAGCGAATCCAACAAGCCCAAGATCCTATAATTCTGACTTCATTTTAGCATTCAAATACTTAAAATACATCAAATAATCCAAGGAAGATTAGATTTTTTTTTATTAAAATACATCAAACTTTATCTATTAATAATCAATTGAGAGTTCATGTCAAAATTTAATATTCATTATTAATTTAAGCTACTATCATAAGTTCTATCATATTTACATGTCAATTTATGAGCAAGATTAGATTTTTTTTATTAAAAGGACCTAATTTTACAAAATTTTCTAGTGGATTCTTCATAATTGGGCGATGAAAAGCTTGATTTTGCTAAAGAATTGTTGGAAGGCACTACACGAAAATGGTAAGGTTATTGTGGTAGCATTCTTCCATGGAGCCCAAACAAGTCGTCTAGCACAATATATTTGTAATCTCGATCTCATCATGTTAGTTCACTTATTGAAGGAAAAGACGTGGGAAGAGTTTAAATCATTAGCAAAGAAGGCGGTTTCTCATTTCAAAGACATCTACATATTTTCGGCACTTGGGTTATGAGTTCACCAAATAGGTTGACTATATGCATTGCTACATTTCTCTTGTTGCTCTATTTTAATATATATATATATATATATATATATATATATATATATATATATATATATATTACATCTAAAATAAATATTTTAGAAAAATGAGTATCTTTATGCCTTTTCCTTTAACCAGAAAATATTTGCTTCTTACTTGACAAACTCGCATCCTCATTGGTGTCATCCTAGCTATTAGATATGTATTTTATCTTATTCCTTAGGTCGGTTGATTTGTTGCCAACCGATCACCCATGATCTTTTCTTTCCATGGAAGATGTGAGTCGAGCTTTCTTCCCTTCAATCGATTGCAAACCGAATGGCACTCCTTTGGTGGATAGCTCTCCCTCGCCGAAGCTACTCCCCTTGGTGAAAATAAAATAGGCCGACCTCTATAAGTAGGTGTCAAAATTGACGACTCGATAACTCACGAACCACTTGAAAATCCGCATTTGGGTTGACCGAAATTTCGTTGGGTTGGTTGAAGAAATTGACCCAAAAATTTTTCGGGTCGGGTTGACTCTCCAACCAGAAATTGACCCGGTTTTGACCCGCCAACTCAAAATTGACCCGAAATCGACCCGAAATCAACCCAAAATCGGCTGACCAATCTTCGGTCGTTCATCAATCGGGTTGAAATCGGTCGGTTGTTAAAGTTTTGACCCTTCCAAAATCGAGTGATTGGTCAACTCTATTGGTGAATTGTTGAATTCACACAATGAATTGACACTATCTATAAGCTCCTTCTCGGTTTGATCAATTGCAAACTAATCAATCCATCAAAATAAATCTAAAAATGAAAATCAATTTTGACTATCTTTGGGATCTAAGTCCCCATGGCATTCACTCAATAGCTCATCGGTCGATTGCCCAAGCAACCAATCACCTAGTAGTTCCTTGATTGTGGAAGATGTGGGTCCTCATGCTTTCTTTCTAACTTAACCATTGTATACCAAAGACATTTCCCTTAATTGGATAGTTCCACCTTGTGGTTTAACTCCCAGAATTGATAAAATCAGTTAGGTCTAGGCTTCCATGGCCTACTCATTTAGTTCATCGCAAACCTATGAGATCCATCATAATCAAAATAAACAAATCTAAAATGAAATCAATCTTGACTATATTTGAAGGTCTAGGCTTCCATGGCCCTTTCATAGTTACCCGGTCATTACTTGGAGAATGTAAGTCTACGCTTTCTTCCTAAATGATTCTTTGCCAAAAGGCATCCATTTGGTTCTAGTTCTACTATATATTTAGCAGACTATCCCTTTGGTAAATCTAAATTAGGTCTTGGCCTCCTGGCTCTACTTAGTGTAGTCCATCAAACCACAGATTCATCTCAAAAATTCAAACATAACAAAAATTGAAACAAATTCAACCCTCTTCCCCAACGGAATGAAATCAAATCTTTTCTCCTCCATGAGACTCAAATCAAATCAACTCTCATTTCCTTGTGGATGACATAAATTCCCTAGTGGAAGGTTCACACTATCCCAGTGGATTAAATTTGGTTTGAATTTGGTTTGAATTGAATCAATCTAGCTCGGATCTACCCCTAGAACATGGACAATCTTTGTTGATCAAGGGGGAAGAACTTGGGAGATCTCAGTCATCCATCCATGCATCTTGGATGGATGACCGAGATAATTCCCACATTTAGAATTTTATATATCCAAAATCAGGAGATCTCGGCGTCATCTTTGATCGACGAAGATCAATAAATCAGTCAGCCTTTTGGATTTGACACTTGTCGGTGACTCATTTATGTCTCGCATGACATCTCATCGCCAGGTGAGCTGGAGGATTTGTTAAAATACTTTAATTAATTCTAATTAATCTAGGTATCTTCTAAAATTCATAACTCTCTTAATAAAATTCAAAAAATATGAAATAAAATCTTATGGAAAGATAATTCAACCTAAAATATTTTAAAATTAATTTCAATGGGTTTGAATTATAATTTTTCTCGATTTTGGGTTTTATTGAAAACTTCATTTTACTAATTACCTTGGGATTTATTGAAGGCTTAATTAGAAGAATTGCATATGGATTTCTTAATTACCCATGTAATTAAGCATAATTAGTATGATTAGTGATTTTAATCCATGATTAGGGTTGATTAAGGTCGATTCAGAGATAGGAGGTTTAGGAAATAATTTTGAAGCATTTCTCTTAAGCTATTCCCTAAACCCCTTTTCTCTCCTTAATCTCATCTTTAAAGGGTTAATTCATTAATTATCCCTTAATTAATTTCTAAAATTTTTAAAAGTTTGAGAACTTAATCAATCTACTTTGGGTAGATGCTTAGGTGTTTAATAGCCTAAGTTTTAAGGAAATCAAACTCAATTCATATGTATGAAAGGGTGTTTTAAAATTACTTAAGCTAAATCCCAGCTTAATTAACCTTTAATTATGAGCCAAATTGCATTAGGCCTTTTTCTTATTAGGTGCATTACAAATTTAAATTTCTTGTGAGTTTTATGTCATCTCATTGACTCATAATTATTTGGTTAATTATTCTAAGGTGGTGTAGGTAATGGTTAATAAGTTAATTCATATCTTAACCTAATTAATACATAAAAATGGATGTAATTATATAAAAATTAAACAAAAATATCAAACACATGTGGTAATGGGTTAGGAACATCAAACTCAACTCACCTTTTCAAAATTAAATCAAACTTCAAACTAAACAAAAATCACATTGAATTCATTTTGATTTATTTTAAATTTTATAATTTCATAAGAATGTCTTTAGGATTTAAGTGAAGTGAATAGGTTTACATGCTTTTATTGCTTTGAATCTTTCCCCAACAAGTAAAATTTGTATGTCATGTGATTTCATGCATTCATATTTTTTAAATTCAAATTTCAAAAAAAAAAAAATGAAATTGTTTACTTTGTCAAATTTGCATGTGTTGGCTAAAGTAGAAATATGAGTGGCTATTATCACTACTAAATTCAAATTACTTTCAAAACATATAAATCAAACATCAAATCTGAAATGCACTAATATTTTAATTATGAGCTTGCATGTGAAAGATTATAAATGTATGCTTAGCATGGGTTTCCTTTCTCTCTTATGTTGCTATAGTTTTGAATGAGAATTTGGTAAGATATATGGTCCATTTGAAAAGGACCTAACACTTACCTAATTACATATCCTATTTATCTTTATGCTACCACTTAAGAAGGGTTACCTATACTTGCATACATAAATTGCATAAGTAAAATGAATCCATTAATACAACTTTTGCATTCTCCTTTTCTATTTCATTTCTTTTATAATATGTTTGTATTTAAGGAAAGTGGTATATTAGTCGGACAACCCAGGTTCTTGAGACTTAAGTAACCTAATTAGGTCTTGTACCTTACACCTCTGATTAATAATGACACACTCACTTATGCCTTTCTTACTTTCATGTGTGTATGTGAAACTTTGGATAGGAAACCCCTACTTAAGAAAAATCATGCATTTTCAACTTCTAAATTTTCCTAAATGAATTACTTAGCATGAGTCATAAAGTGTGTTAAATATTTTTATTTCTATGTATAGACATGCTTAGGATCCATCCATATGCATTTTGTAGATGTTGGGAAAGAAAAGAAGTAATGTGTGTTATGTGAATTTTGATTCATTTTATTTAATCTTAAAATACTTTTCTTTTGAATTGGTTTGTTTAGAGTTCATTTAAACTTAGGATTAATTAAAGATTTAATCAAAACATTCACCTAAATAAAATTAAAATCTTAATCTACTTTAGAAATTACTATGGTTTGGGAAGAAAAGAAGTTTTATTCTCTTTCTCTCTTCATAAATTAGTAATTAATTGTAATTCACTTGAACCAAATCAAAACATGAAATAAAATCAACCTAAAATAATTAAAACACTTAAATAAAACCTCCTCTAAGTTGAACATTATTTCACACTTAGAAAATTTGAAACTAAAGCCATAGCTAAGCATGCCACACAAACCTTCAAAGACACATTAGCCTAAGTCACCACTTCTAGCTTAGGTTAGGTGTGTATGGTTTGATATTTTTTTTGTGATATATATTTTAGACTGTATATTAGGGTGTATGCTCATAGAATGAATAGGATGCTCTTAGTCTAACTATTCTTTTTTTGGATTGTGAATGTTATCACAAATAAAAATTTTAATACTTTTACTTGCGGTGTTTTATACTAAGCATAATAATAGCCAATGGACTTAGTCACCCATGTGTGGGGTGATAAGTCCAATATACATGGTTGGGATTTGTGTGATTTGTTTTAGCTAACCTTTTTTTTACAAGTGTTAGTTAGATTTTCTCTTTTCTTTTTGTAAATTTGTGCAATTAGGGATTTTGGAGTGATTGTTATGGGGATTAGGATGAGAATTGGTCATAAGATCCTATCTTATGCACCATGTGAAGCATTGGAGCATGAACCTTCCAACCATCCAAAAGGAGGAACCAAAGAAGAAGAAGAATAGTAGAAGAAAGAAAAATAAAGCATGAATACCCCATAACAATGAATTAAGCATTCTAAATAGCATTGATAACTTTAGGGTCACTTGATATGTAAAGAAAATTCTAAGTAGGCTTGCTTTTATGGAATCATTAGAAGGTTATATTATAATAAGTGATAAATAAATGTGGCTCATTGAAGTTGATTGATTGTACATTTAGTTCCCTCACATCCATGTTTTTTAATTTTTCTCTCTAATACCTAAATTACTCTCATATTATAAGTTTAATTTGGAGACCTATCAAGAGGCTATGGTGTGAGACCTATCAAGTTGATTAAGTACATTTACTTATTCTAGATTTTAAATTAGAAATTAGATTCAAAAAATTAATGTGCATAAATAACTGATTTTACAAGTAAACCATATTTTGTGAGTTCTCTTACTTCCATTTTCCAAAATTTTCATGGTTCTAATATTATCTTTTTTTGAATATTTTTCTTGTAACTTATTATCTATAATTTGAACTTTTGCTATATAATTTTAATTTTTATAATCTAGCATTTAAAGGTCATAATAGTTTTTTTTAAATATTTAGGATTTTGGTTTTAAATATGGCATTTTGAACTTACTAGCTTTTAAGAATTTATTGGCTCACATCGCTAATCAAAATTTACTTTGCTTATCTAATATTTTTCAAGATGAATAGTAGTTTATGCCATAGAGATTTTCCTATTTTGCATCACAAAAAATTTCATTAAAATATTCAAAATTTTAAGAAACTATAAAGGGGATTATGATCCAAAGTTAAATGTTTAACATTCACTTACATGTCACAAGAATAATCATATATTGAAGTCACTAAATTAATGGAGATAAATTAACTAGGATGCGTTTTTGAAATTTTAAATATATAACAACAAAAAATATGGTATATACTTTAAAGACATACTTATAATTTATCTTAAATAATGCCACACCATTTGACAAGTTCCTCCACAAGTAAATAATCTAACATTCACTTACAAGTCACAAGAATTACTGATGGTGCACTCAATATTACTATAATTGGCTAAGACCATTATATTATGGGTGCTAAATTAAAGAAAAAAAATTAAAATAAGATGCCTTTTTAAAATTTAAAAAAGTGATAATAGCCAAGAAATTGTCATTTTAAAATTTGTGCATCAACATGAAATGTGGTCTACATAGAGACCTATATGTAATTTATCTTAAATTGTGTCCTAGCTTTTTTAATCATTTCCCTCCCAACTTGCCCCTAATTTTTGTTCACTAGTGCCTTACTCTCCTTGGTCTTAACCACCTAACTTGTAGAGCCACATGCCCATTACATTATTGAAACACAAATCACTTCCATCTAGTTGTTAAATGATGATGCTTCTCATTACATCAATATTGATTTTAGGAATCTCTTTCCTAACACTTTGTATGATAGTCTTATTGTTGCTAAATTAAAATTAAAGTATGATAGGGTCTAACATTTTTATCATTTACCTCTCAAAATATTAAATAATATATATGGGTATCTAGTATGGTGCCATATTTTCATATATATCAAATTTCTAGGAAGATTTACATAATACCACATAATGTTTATGTATTTATATATTTAACACCTAAAGTTTGATACTTACATATATAACATTTTACTATGCTCTAGAAAGTGTATTTCACTTTTAATATGATGTGATATTATAAGATTTAGGTGATATTTATGTAAATATTAAACTTTGGGTATTGGATATATAAATTTAGAAGAATTATATGGTATGTATGTAAATCCCACTTTTTATTCTTATGTTGTATTAATCATATTTATACCCACTACTTTACATGTGAAAGATCTACACATAAGATACTCTAATAGGACAAACTAATGATGGTGATCATGAATGATCAATCTTTCCACACTAGTCACCTTCACTTGTTGTCTTTTCTCATGTTAATACACTTTGACTGATATCATTGATTAGGCCATCTATCTATTAATTTCAATTCTCAATCATATTAATTTCAATTCTCAATCATATTAATTTCAAAGTTAATCTAAATTTGTCATTTTCACTATTAGAAGTCATAAAATTTTAATTTTTTCCTCCACTATTAAAGCTTATTAACCTCTCAAAATATTATTCTCAAATATGAGGACCTTACCCATCTAAGTATAAAATGATTTCAAATGTCATATGATTCTTATAGATTATTAAATCAAAAAATAGTTGTTCGTTCATACGACCCCTCTTGCTACTCCACCAATGCTTACTCTTCAATGTTGCTCCTTGATCCAACTAACTATAAAGTTATTGTGGACAATCTATAGTGCCTAGCTTATATGCACCTAAACGTAAGTTTTGTGATTAATAAATATTCTTAATTTATGTACTATATCACAACTAGTCATTGGACTATAACAAAATAATTATTAAGGTTTATATGAGACACAAATAATCATAAAATTCTTTTTCATGATGACTCAACATTAGAATTTTATGCATTTTCTAATGTTAGCGGGTAGCTAATAAATATAACTTTCCCGCAAGTTTCCAAGTCATATATATTACCAACAAATCTCATCTCTTAGAGTGCCAAAAAATAACTTGCATAGCTTACTACTCCAATGAGGTACTATTATGTTGCCACATAATTCAATGATATTGGGTCTACTCTCTTCTCACCAAACATAACATCTACCTTGTTCAGTCTCACTATTATTACAAATTTTAAAATTTTAAAATGTTAGATCAAATTTTTTTGACAATTACTAAATTTTGTCAAGTTGAAAATGTATCTTTTCACAGATTCTCCAAAATATAATCAATGTAGTTTCCAAATGATATTGCAATGCATTTTCCCATTGCATTGCACTGCCACCGTTGCTCCAAACGCACCTTAAATCATCTTCATGCACTCATTTCTCCACATTAAATGGTACGATGAACTCTCTAATCCAAGATCTATTTTGATGAGACAATAAAGAAATAAATACTTTATAATTAATTTCATTCCTTATTTATAAAAATTCTCTTTCATATGCATTTGATCAACTAACTTTATTTACAATAGGATAATTATAATATGCCTAAAGTGAATAATTTATCGGATATATATTCTTATTACTCAATTATAAAAGTGAATTATTGTAAGAAAATATTTTATATAATTCGGCCAAGTAAAAAAATGTTTTCAAATTTAATTCCTTGCTCTATTCTAGACTTAATATCACCCCAAAATTTTATGAGGAACTGTAACCTCTTGCAATAGTTGACTCGATACAACACAATTGAATTTGGTCCCTCGTTTCCACATTGAGAAAATTTTCTAATGATATGTGTGTGTATCATAGACTAGTGCAATCAATGAATTATTTAATTGTAATGATCGTTTAATTGCTTAATATTAATGTCATTTGGTGTACGGTTGAGTCCATTAACACCTTTGTAATAGAGAAATTATTACATCATTCGATATATATCTGAATTTTATTGTATATTGGTGTGTACACATACTATGGGCATAAGTTTTTTATTTTTTAAGATTTAGATGGTATTTTGAATAATTTGAACACTAATACACAATATATCTATATGAATATTTAAGCACAATTAAAAAAAATAAAAAATAGCTATAAAAAAACTATGTACATACACATAAGTTTTTTTTAAAATTTTTAAGTGTGCATAAAATATGTATGTACATACACTATCTATTGATGTTGAAAGTGATACAATAGATAACTTTTAAATTTTTAAAAAAAACTTTAAATAAATACACAACCGAAAATTCATACATAGCTCTATATTCGATCACCTAAAGAAAGGCGGTATCACCTTAAGGATCACGGTGGTGGAAGGATTCCGTTCGATAAGGCCCATGGAATGGCGTTTGAGCACTCACGAATAGATCCGGTTTAACAAGGTGTTCAATGGCGATGTCGGGGCATTCATTATATTTTACGAATAAGTTGTTGGAGATTTATGAGGGTTTTGATGGGTTGGGTTCGTTGGTGGGGCGTCCGGGGACAGCGTATTTGGCGAAGATTACAAAATACTCGGGATTAAAAGGTGTTTGGTTACATGTATTTAGAATCTGATTATAAAAGAAATGCAATATAAAAGAAATTCAATGTAAAGGATTACTTTAAAATTATTTGGTTGAGAGTTTAACAAATTCATGACTTTATTTTTTTTCTGTTTGTTTGAAAAAATATAATGTAAAGTATTTTAAAAGTTTTGACTCCTGCCGGTGGCCGACCTCATAACTTTACATTGGTGTATTTGGAATTCACCCAAATCGGTAATTCTAAATGCACGAAAATGACCTTTCTAATGTATTTGAAATACATTACATTAAATTTACTTTACTTCCTACCAAACACCCAAAAGTTAAAATGCATGCATTTGGTTTACACTCCAAATGCAGGGCAACCCTAAGGGGATTAATTTTGATCTTCCACACGTCATCTCTAAGGCTCCACATCTTGAGGTCAGTTTTTTTTGTTTTGTTTTTTTTTTTGAGATATTTGAACGAATTTAATCACAAATTCACACACACAATATATGCGCTAGGACTTAAACCTAAAATCTCTTAATTTAAAGCCAAAGCTCTCAACCATTAGGCTTTTGTGACTTGCATATATATATATATATATATATATATATATATATATATATATATATATATATATATATATATATATATATATATATCTTTGGTGAAAATTTTGTCAAGCTTGTCAACTTGTTTTCATAAAGCTTGATATGAGAATATTATATTAATATGCAAGTCACTTTAGGTTAGTGGTTAAGAGTTTTGACTTTCAACCAAGAGATTTTGGGTTCAAGTCCTTGCTCATATGTGATATGTGTGAGTTTGAGATTGCAATTTAGACAGAATACAGTTTCCAAATAGTATTAGCAATTTTTAGGAGTCATTTTGGATTTTTTTAAAAAAATTTATTTTATTTATATTTTGAATTAAAATAAAATATATTTGCGGGGAATAATATTTTTACAAATATTTCAAACATTTAAAATTTTATTTTTTAAATTCATGTGATTTATTTGCATTCAATACAAACAAAAATGCTAAAAAATATGTTATGCCCCTACGTTTGTCAATTTGCATTCAACGTCAAATTTTAGATTAAGCACTTTACAAACCAATGCATTTTTGTCCAATATAAACTTAGCCTATTTGATATTGGTCACAATTTAACACCATTTTTTTTAAAAATACAAGCCTTTTTCATAGTTGATAAATTACTCGTTTATTGGTCCAAATTAGAAATGTTACGTAGAAAACTAGTTGTGGTATAGTAAATCTTCAAGCCTTAGCTTTGTATGGAAATCAATATGCAGATAGTTGAAAATATAATAAGAAACTCTAAAATTTTACATGGAAAAAAAACTACTAGTAAAGATGCTTCACTATATATCAACTTTATAGTACAAAGTTTGAATTTTTCCGATAGAGATTACAAGATTGTATTTGAGAAATCTAATAATGAGAATTCGGTCGTTACAACAACTATGCAGTAGTTGGGATGTAACAACGTTGATGGCGATCGGTGATAGTGAATGATGATGGCGGCAATAGTGACCGGCGGACGATGACCGGTGGTGGCGGTGGCGTAGATGGTGGAATGGCGGATGGCTATGATAGTAATTGGCAGTGGTTAATTTGCATTCAATTTTAGAAACTCCATAACATATTTTTTAATTTATTTTATTTATATTTTGAATTAAAATAAAATATATTTGCCGATAATAATATTTTTACAAATATTTCAAACATTTAAAATTTTATTTTTGTATTTTTTTAAATTCATGTGATTTATTTGCATTCAATACAAACAAAAAAGGGTGATTTATTTCACCCTATCAAGACCCAAGGCTGAACCTAACAGCTTTGGGTCGTGTTAGTGGTCCAAGTGTCCAAAATTAGCTAAGAGTGGCTGTCATGAGTTGGTGAGTGGGTGAGACCATCTAAATGGGGATTTTATCCCATTTGGGTGGGTTGGTTCATGGGTTTTGACCCAAATTGGGTTCACCATGGGTTGGGCCCATTTGGGCTAACCCATGGTGACCCATTGATGAGTCATGCCAAGTTTGGTTTGGTTTGGACTTGGTTTGAATGTGTTTGGCTCAATTTGACCAATATGAGTCAAATTGGGTTCAATTTGGGTTAGGTGATCAATTGGTCAAATTGGGTCAAATTGATGATTTTGGTAAGTTCATTTGATCATTTGGAGTGTATTGGTGTCATTGGTTTGGTTTAATTTGAAGTGGATTTAGATTTGACTCATATGGGTTCATATGAGTCAAATGTGCTTAGTTGACCAATTTTATCAAATTGGTCAAATTTCTTGAGGAGGGTTGGTTTAGGTTCAAATGATGATTTGAGAATGATTGTAGGTGTTTATTTGAATTGAATTGGATTTGAGAATGAGTTTGGTTCAATTTGATACTTTAGGTCAAATTGGGCTAAATGGGTCAATTGGTTTATTTGATTAATTGGTTCAATTGAATGTTGAATCATGTTCAACAATCAATTTATGGATTTGAGTCATTGATCTAAATCAATTTGATTTAGGATTATTTGGCCCTTAGGTCAAATTATGTCAAGTTGGTTAAGAGGTCAAATTGGTTTGGCTTGGCCTTTATTGGTCAAGTCATGTTCAATCTGATTGAGAGTCATTGATTTCAATCAATTGAAAATGAGATTTGGTTCATTTTGGCTCAGCTCAATGAAATTGGTAATTGGTGATCATTGTAGGGGTGATGAAATTGATTCAATCATTTTGAGATTTGGTTGGATTAAAGTTTGATCAACTTGGTCCTTTAGATCACTTTTGGGTCAAATGGACCAAATGGGTCAATTAAGTTGAATTGGGTTTAATTAGATTAGATTGAGTTTGATGAGTGATTTAGGATTGATTGATGGATTTGATTGCAATTGATTTAAATTTAATTGAATTTTAGCTCATTTGGACCATTTAGGCCAAATGGGCTAAATTGATTAGATTCAATTGGTTTGATTGGTTTGGGAGTCTTGGAAGAGTTTGAAATAGAAGTTTGGATGACTGGAGTGCTTTTGTGAAAATGATTGGATTGGTTTCAATTGAATAGGCTTTGGGTTGGATCCATAGGATGATGACAAAATTGATTTAGGTTAAGAGTTAAATTGATTTGGCTTGGAGCTTGGATATGAAATGAAATCCAATTGAGGTTGATTGTAGGGTGTACGTTTGGTTGATTTGGATGGATTGGATGATAAATTTTAAAACCAATTGGTTTGGATTCTAAAATATTGAACCAAATTGACCAAATAAAATATAAAACCAAACAAACCAATAACAATTTGGTTGGTTATTTTGGTTTGGTTTTGATAAACCGAAGTTCACTACATTTAAAAATATTTGCATAATATTTTATTATATAATGAACAAGCAATAGTAGTTTATATTTATAATTCTTACTATAAGCCTATAATATATAAATTAATAATACAACATATCATATAATTACTTTGGTTTATTTGGTTCCATCCAAAATTTTATTTAACAAACCGATCCAAAACCAAAACCAAAGTTTTCATTAATTAAAACAAAATCCAAATTATTAAGTTCAAAACCGAACCAAATTACTAAAAACTTTGGTTGGTTTGGTTTTGGTTAAAACAAATAATGCACACCCCTAGTTGGTTGTGTTGGCTTGGAGTTGGTTTTAAATGAGTGTAGAAGCATGGATTTTGGTTTAGGCCACAGGATAGGTAGGACCTATTTACCCAAGGGTGTGATCTAAGCTAGGGGTATGCCTTCTTTAGTCTCTAGGCTTGGTTTATTATTCTTTTAATCACTAGAAGTTTCCTATGACTAGGAAAATCCTAGTGCTTAGAAGATTCCTAAGTTTAAGGAAGGATGAGTCAATTCTCAGTCCAAAAGTGAGGTCAACAACAAGTTTAAGAGAATCGCTTTAATTATGGTGGCTGAAAATGGTTTGCAAATATGAATAATCACATAGTACGATGTAGATTATACTGTATTATTTCTCTTAAACAAATATTAAATTTTAAAGAAATTTTTTTTGTTTATATTCTTTCAGGTCTGTGTGTGTGTGTGTGTGTGTGTGTGTTTAGTAGCATTTAATCATTCACATGCCAAATGCATGGAGAAAAAATAAAATATAAATACTAAAAATAACAACATAACATTTGGACTTGAGTTGAGTTTTTTTGGCATCAATCTATCCTCAATTTTAGTCTTTATGGGCTATTTTTTATCAAATTTTTGAAAATTAACTATTATTTGTGCTCTCATAGTTAATTATTATTAGGCTGCTTAATTGTAGTTTCTATATTGAAAGGACATCACAGCTTGCACATACAATTGATTAATGAAAATAATTATTTAACTAAAAATATTTGTGATCATCATTTTAGAATATTATGTGAAGACTCATGGGGTTAACATAAATAGAATTTGGTTCATGTTGAATTGAAAGAAAATAATAGAATCTCAACTATAAGCTAAACATGAAAGTTAGTAGAAAGCTCAATTCTATAGGCCCTCTCTTCATTTTGTTTACATGAACCTAAGAGTTTATTAGGATGTGCCTAGGTTAATAAAAACTTGTTAAATATGGGAGAATGTGTTAGTTGAACCTAAGTTGACCAAATTAATCTTAAATAACCCAATGTGATCAAATACATAATTTATTAAAACAAATGAGCCAAAAGTAATGATAAAATGTTTTTCATAGAATATATATTTGTATTCTTCTTGCTAGATCATATAGTTCGGTCAATTGACTTTAATTGACGGTATGACTCAATTTAACTCATTATTTAACCAAAATAGGTCAAATGAGTTAAAATAGGGTTAATCACTATGAATGATCTAATTGGAGTTGAGCTTCATTATAATATTCTAAGTATGATTTTAACCAAATCCCATCATTGTTGACAATGGGTTTTGCCAAAGTTGGTCAAATATTTCAAATCCAAGCATAAACCCCAACATTTACTTTCTAAAATAAATTTGTCTAACCAAATACTCAAATTAAATCAAACCCATGAAAGGATATTAGAAATACAACCACACTTTTGTTCAACTCATTTGAACCCTTTATTTCAATTAATTAAGTCCAATGTTTCAATGTGTCTAAATAGGATACATTTGGAAATTGTTTGAATCTAACCAAGAGTATAATTAATCATTATAAAATTACTCAATTTTAGTCTATATTGGCTTTAATCACTCCCATTATAAACCATTCACCATGGTTAACCAAGTTATAGTAGCAAAACTTAAATAAAGTTAGGTAAGTAAAAGAATAACTTTAAATGTACTTAATCAATTTGAATTTTCTAAATAGGGATGAAATACACTTGCCTAGCTTTGTTAAATGATATTAATCAACTCCCTAGCCATTGATTCCACCAGATAATAGCTAAGGGATCTAAGTATGATTAACCATAGGTTTACCAAGGTTATGTTGAAATCCAAGTTCTATACAAAAAGCTTCCATTCTACTTTGCATGATAGAGAAAAAATAATAATAATAAAATAAAAAATAAAAAATAAAACCACTCGTGTTTCTTGTTTTTCACTCCCTGAAGTCTTCTAAGTCTCTAGGAAGAACTATTCCTTTTCTTCCTAAGGTCTTTATACCTTCCCAAATTGGGTTAATCAAGAGATTAAGGAGTGCATAAAGAAGCTTTGTTAAAACCAATGTTTTAAAAAATCGGACGGACCGGTAATTAAATTTTATAAATATTATATTTAAATATTAAATTTAATGAAATATATTTTTAAAATATTTTTTGATGAAATTATATAATTTTAAAACTAATTTTATAATTATAAATGTGCTTGAATTAAATAAATAATATGTCCATCAAATTATTCTAAATATATCACAAACTTATTTTTAAGAGCTCTACTTTTCAATATAAATAGTACAACACCATCTTCTCTTTATGATGTGAGACTAAATAATATTATTTTATAAATATTCTATAAATTATTTAATATACTTTTTTTTAATATTGTAATCTTATATTTCTATATTATAAATTATATTTATATTCATAAACTTACATTACCAAAAGTTTTGAATTTTAAATCTTATTAATATGCATATGTCATGAATTATAATAATATGCTTAAATATATTACATGCTCATTCTGAGGAGCTCTATTTTTCAATAAATAGTACAACACATTCTTCTCTTTATGATGTGGGTCTAAAATAGTTGAATATGGAGAAACTTTTGACTTTATGATTGAAAATTTGAATTATATGATCTGAGCTCTAGTAATTCAAATGGGATTTAAAATATAAGAATAAAAAATAATATTTTAATTATTAACTTTATATTTTATTTATAAATTATAATTTATAATATATATTTTTAAGAATATAATTCATTATATTATTTTATAAATATTTTATAAATTTTAATACTTTTTTTATATTGTAATCTTATATTTCTAGATTATAAATTATATTTATATTCAAAAACTTACATTATCAAAATTTTTAAATTTTAAATCTTTTAATATACATATGTCATGAATTATAATAATATGCTTAAATATTTTATATATTATTTATATTTGACAAGGCTTTTAAAATATTTTTTTTTTCTAATTTTTTTTTTTTTATATAAACTATAATTTTAATAAATTATATTCTTTTGATAAATTATATTTGTATTTATAAATTCATATTATCATTTTTTAAGATTTTAAATATATTTAATATATACATAATTATATTTATAATATAGATATAATTATATCTTATTAAACTTTATATCAATCTTAAAATTAATAATTATTAAAAATATTATTTATATATATTTTATTTATTTATTCTTATATATTTATATTATTTTATCATTTAATTAAATTAATATTTAATAAATTTAATATTAATTAAATAATCAAGTTTAACCCCGATTCAACCCCGATCGAACCTTTGAACCTTAAACCTCTCTCTCTTCTAGTTCCATGTCCCGATCCGGTTTTCACCTTGGTTAAAACTATTTTAAGCCTTTTGCAAGCTTATTTAAAATTTCAAAAAATTTGGTTCAATTAATATCACATTATTTTTACTATAAATGCTTTTATTATTATCGGACTCATCTTATCAAAACATTCATTTTATTTATATATTTGCTAAATTTAGAATTCAAATAGTCCAAAATTTAATTCAAATTTTTTTTATATATAAGTTGAGATTTATACATAATTAAATGAAATTTTTATGACATTTGATTAGGCGTCAAAAAGCTCGTTATTTCTGAGCTGTGTTATCGTTAATTAACTAACGAACAAATCAAGCTCGATTTATAAGCATGAACATGAACAATCCTTTGTTCGATCATGTTCGGCTCGATTTAGCTCGAAATAAATAAATAATTATAATTAATTATATAAAATTTTATTGAAAATATAATTTATGTCATTAAATATTTTAGAAATTATATTTAATTTAATAATTAAATTAGTTGATAACATTTTAAATCAAATAAGTTAAAATAAATTATAATTACAATTTTAAGGATATTTTAATTATGATAATCGGTAAGGTAATATTTAGGGTAATATCATAGCCATACAATTTATCTCAATGGCTGCGATTTAAAACAATTCGAAGGATATATACCTTCCTCGTGCGAGTCGTGACCTAGCAGCCCTAACACGACGTCTCGGTCTCTCTTGAGTCTCTCTCGACTTTGCAATTTTGCCCTAATCCTGTAAGTCCCTCCGTCACTTTCTAGTTTCTTCTCTTCTCAGTGTTCTCGCGTTCAGGGATTTCTACTCTTCTTAGCAAGAGTCTTGCGAGTTGTGAGTCTTAGAGTTACAATATCTGTAAGGAAACCTCTCACGCGATCTCTTGTTTTCTAGGGTTTGTACCGACATTATTTTCTTCTTCTTATCAAGCTTCTACTTGGGACTCTTGACTTTGCATGATATCATTCTCTTAACTCTTGTCCCTCACAATCTATATATTTATTTTTAATGTGTAGTTTTTTTTTTATGTGAAAATTACTCTTGCTTGAGTTGCAATGCTATGATCTATACTGAGATAGAAATTCTCTAATCCTCTTACTTTGGTTTCATGTTAAAAGGAGAAATGCTCTTAAGTTTTTTTGTGACTCGATTTTTCATTTGTAGACTTGAGTCACTTGATGTCTATGCTATATGTTGCTGTCTCTGGTATTGAAAAGCTTGAAGTGCTTATTCGGTTATTCCCTGTAGGATATTCTCCACCTTATGCAGCTATGCTTGTTGTGGATGATTTGGTTATTCCCTGTAGGTTATTGAAATACTTGAAGTGGTTGAAGTGCTTACTCGGTTTGTCCGGCCATTATTTTGCTGTCTCTGTTGGCGTGGATACTATATATGGCTGTCTCTGTTTAATTTTTCATTTTCTTTTACTCTTCTCATTCTCATTTGTCCTGTCTGGCTATTATTTTGTTGTCTCTGTTGGCATGGATACTATATATTGCTGTCTCTGTTTGATTTTGCATTTTCTTTCTAGCTATTATTTTACTCTTCAATTTTTTTTTTTTTGGTCGATACTAGATCGATAAAATTAGTTGCTATATATTTTCAATCTAGAGGAAAGTTACATTTTCAAGATCATTTCTTTTATGTTAGATGTTGTGTTCACATTTTGAATATAATGGTTCAAGATGGTTTGAAAGAGGTACAACAAATAACACATAAAATCAGGGAGACAATAAAATACCTTTAAAAGTCTCCTTCACGGTTACATAAGTTTGTTGAAGTGGAAAAATAATTAGGGATCCTTACTTCAAAGGGATTGTGCATTGATGTTCCTACAAGATGGAACTCCACTTACTTAATGCTTGAGTCTGCTTTTATTTTCCGCAATGTGTTCGTTCATTATGCAGCTCGAGATTTCAACTATAAGTGGTTACCTTCTGAAATTGAGTGGTATAGCTATGAGCAGATTAGAAGGTTTTTTTCTATTTTTCATAATGTGACAAAAATGATTTCAGGTTCTTCTTATCCAACTACAAATATATTTCTACATACTATCATGCATGTAAAGAAACTACTTATTGAAGAATGCAATTCGTCAGATGAATTCATCAAGCAAATGACCACTATTATGAAAATTAAATTTGACAAATACTGGGGAAAATGCAATTTACTCATGTCAGTGGCTGATGTGCTTTATCCACATTTGAAAATGAAATTCATTACTTTCACATTTACTAAAATATACTCTAGTTCGGAGGTAGAATCCAAGATTAAGAGTGTTAAATGTTATTTGGAAATCTAATCAATATTCGGTTGATACTAGTACTCCAAGCTCTTCAATTCCTAGTGGATCTTCACAACTAGTAGATGTGCCATTTTCATCAAAATTTTGATTATATGTTAGATTGCTGATTTTATTGTTGCTTCGGTTCTATTCATAATCAAAATCGATTTGCAAACTTATTTGGAGGAGGGATTATACTTGTCCAATAATGATTCGCTTGATGTTCTTGAATGGTGGAAGATGAGTACTCAAGTATCCTATTTTATCCAAAATAAGGATGTTTTAACAATTCTCATAACCATTGTTGCATCAGAATGGTATTTAGTCTTTGGTGGTAGAGTTCTTGATGATTAGAGATCTTTATCTCCAAAAACATTCAATGCACTTGTTTGTACGGCTAGTTGGATCAAAGGTATTCAGTAACATAAAAATCCTTTGGTACATTTCCAACTAAGAGCAATCTGTTTAATATATCTGATAAATTTCATTCTCTCATTATCTAATTTTATTTCAATAAGAGTTAATGGAGGAGGAGAATCTTTATGTGAAACTGCTGAAAAATGTTTAACAATGGAGAAGGATACTAAGCATCAATAAATCATCTTGCATTTACTCTTTCCAATCTAATTTTCATTTATGATGTTAAATTTTGACTTACATTTGTACTGTTTAATTTGGACTTACAGTTTTGCTGCTTAATTTGGACATATAGTTGTGCTATTTAATTTGGACATGTAGTTTGTCGGCAATAATAGTTGGTATAATTATGTTTATGTTTTAGATTCAGATGAGATTATTTTTTGGCATCTTAATAGTTGGCTATCGCTTGAGATTATTCTAACATTTGGTGGTTGAACAGATGACTTTATTAGCATAGTTGGTTATATGGTTGTTTATTAGCAGTGAGCCTTCGAAAGAGTTTGTTATTAACTGCACTGAAGTGTTGGTGTTGATGGCATTTCTATCTTCGGGTTTGGTTTCTATATTGGGCTTGATGACATTTGGAGTTTGGGGGCCTGTTGTTTTGCCTCTTGGGTGATTTTGGCTTGGTTTTTGTATTCGGGTTTAGTTTCTGTCTTAGGTGCTTTTGGCTTGATGACCTTTGGAGTTTGGGGGGCTGCTGAATGCTGTCTTGACTCTTGGGTGATTTTGGCTTGGTTTCTATCTTCTGGTTTGGTTTCTATCTTAGGTGCTTTTGGCTTGATGACCTTTGGAGTTTGGGGGGCTATTGAATGCTATCTTGACTCTTGGGTGATTCTGGCTTGGTTTCTGTCTTCGGGTTTGGTTTCTGTCTTGGGCTTGATGACATTTGGAGTTTGGGGGGCTGCTGTCTTGACTCTTGGGTGATTCTGGCTTGGTTTCTATCTTCGGGTTTGGTTTCCATCTCAGGTGCTTTTGGCTTGATGACCTTTGGAGTTTGGGGGGCTGCTGAATGCTGTCTTGACTCTTGGGTGATTCTGGCTTGGTTTCTGTCTTCGGGTTTGGTTTCTGTCTTGGGCTTGATGACATTTGGAGTTTAGGGGGCTGCTGACGATTATTAATGTGTAATAGATGCTACACTTGGTCAATTTGGAACAGATGCTAGAATTATTAATGTGTAATATCACTTGTGATATTACACACATTAATAAATGATGGAAAACTAAATAGATGTATGAGATGAAACTTAGCTTGATAGTTGGTTGTATGTATTTTCAAACATTCAATTTAGTTTTTGTGATTTCTAATTGTTCTTTGTTATTATATTATGTACAAGTTTTTTTTTTTACATTTTTCCTTCTTACTCATTCTAATTTTAGCTTATTCAATGTTCATTTCATTTTTTCCTACACTTATTATTATTAATCTTTCATTTTGTCAATTTTTGAATGTTTATAATTCACATAGCCACCAAGCTATTGACATCAATGATTATTTATTTTAATTTTCCTGAGCCCATTCATAATATTTATTTTATATTTTCTTGTTAGTTTGTTTACATGAAGTGCGATTACTATTTTGAAGATTCAAGATTGGTTCAAGGCTTGAAAGCTTGAAGACTTGAAGGCTTGAAGCTATGGATTGGATTGGATTTGGAAATTGGAATTTGGAAATTGTAATATCACTATTTTGTTAGCTTTTCTTGAATCAAATTGTTACTGTATATTATCATGTAAATTTTAGGATAAATTTATTCTAGTAAGTTGTAAATTTGTAAATTGTGATAATATGAGTTAGCATTTTAAATTGTATTCAATTTTGTGTAAAAAAATATTTTTGATTGTATATCATTTAGTTTCAATTAACTAAATTTTTACTTGATTTTTGCTAATATTACCTAGTTTTTTTTACTATATAACTAAATTTTTTTAACTGTAAAAATAAAATTTTGATTGTATATCATTATTTTGTATATCTTTTAGTTTTAATTTTACCAATAGTACTTAATTTTTTTACTTGTTTAATATTCCATTAAATATTTCTTTTACTTTTTAATTTTTTAAATTTTAAATGAAAATTAAGAAAAATAAATATTATTAAAAAATTAAAAGCCAATTTAACAACACGAACCTAAAACGAACACCAACAATTTTTCGAGACGAACACATATGAGCTACGAACACAGTCAATTTGAACAAAAAATTAAATAAACTAGCTGAATAAGAACAACATCTCGGGGGACATACACGAATGAAGTAATCATGTATTTTCACTATATATAATAATTTTAAGTTGAGTAGGAAAACAACTTGCTCGGATGACTAAAGCTTGAGATCAAAACTTTATCTATTAATAATCAATTGAGAGTTCATGTCAAAATTTAATATTCATTATTAATTTAAGCTACTATCATAAGTTCTATCATATATTTACATGTTTATGAGCAAGATTAGATTTTTTTTATTAAAAGGAGCTAATTTTACAAAATTTTCTAGTGGATTCTTCATAATTGGGCGATGAAAGCTTTGATTTTGCTAAAGAATTGTTGGAAGGCACCACGAAAATGGTAAGGTTATTGTAGTGAGCATTCTTCTAGTGGAGCCCAAAAACTGTGCTAGCACAATATATTTGTAATCTCGATCTCATCATGTTAGTTCACTTCGTTGAAGGAAAAGAGAGGACGTGGGAAGAGTTTAAATCATTAGCAAAGAAGGCCGGTTTCTCTAATTTCAAAGACATCTACTCAGTGTAGTTCATCGCAAACCTATGAGATCCATCATAATCAAAATAAACAAATCTAAAAATGAAATCAATCTTGACTATATTTGAGTTAGGTCTAGGCTTCCATGGCCCTACCAATAGTTATCGGTCATTACTTGGAGAATGTGTCTACTTGCTTTCTTCCTAAACGATTCATCGAGCATCCATTTGGTTGGCTAGTTCTACTATATATTTAGCAGACTATCCCTTTAGATTGGTAAATCTAAATTAGGTATTGGCCTGTGGCTCCTACTTAAGTCCATCGCAAATAGATTCATCTCAAAAATTCAAACATAAAAAATTGAAACAAATTCAACCCTCTTCCCCAAAGAATGAAATCAAATCTTTTTTCTCCTCCATGAGACTCAAATCAAATCAACCTCTCATTTCCTTGTGGATGACATAAAGCTTCCCTAGTGGAAGGTTCACACTCTATCCTTGGTGGATTAAATTTGGTTTGAATTTGGTTTGAATCAGTTCGGATCTACCCTGTCATGGACAATCTTTGTTGATCAAGGGGAAGAACTTGATATATTCCATGCATTTTGGATAATTTAATAATATATCCTTTTTAAAATCGGAGATCTCGTCCATCTTTGATCGACAGAGATCTTCCACCGTGAGCCATTTTGGATTTGACAATCGAGCGCTCATTCATGGTGTAAATGACTTGACCACCGTACGCGCCGGTTGAGAGGATTAGTTAAAATACTTAATTAATTCTAATTAATCTAGGTATCTTCTAAAATTCATAACTCTCTTAATAAAATTCAAAAAAATGAAATAAAATCTTATGGAAAGATAATTCAACCTAAAATATTTTAAAATTAATTTCAATGGGTTTTGAATTATAATTTCTCTGATTTTGGGTTTTATTGAAAACTTTACTATTTACCTTGGGATTTATTGAAGGCTTAATTAGAAGAATTGCATATGGATTTCTTAATTACCACATGTATAAGCATAATTAGTATGATTAGTGATTTTAATCCTTGATTAGGGTTTATTAAGGTTTCTAGATGGAGGTTTAGGAAATAATTTTGAAGAATTTCTCTTAAGCTATTCCCTAAACCCCCTTTTCTCTCCTTAATCTCATCTTAATTAAGGGTTAATTCAATAATTATTCCCTTAGTTAATTTCTAAAATTTTTAAAAAGTTTCAGAACTTAATCAATCTACTTTGGGTAGATGCTTTGTTTAGCCTAAGTTTAATTAAGGAAATCAAAACTCAATTCATATGTATGAAAGGGTGTTTTAAAATTACTTAAGCTAAATGAGCAATTAACCTTTAATTATGAGCCAAATTGCATTAGGCCTTTTCTTATTAGGTGCATTACAAATTTAAATTTCTTGTCAGTTTTTATGTCATCTCATTGACTCATAATTATTTGGTTAATTATTCTAAGGTGGTGAAGGTAATGGTTAATTAAGTTAATTCATATCTTAACCTAATTAATACATAAAAATGGATCTAATTACATAAAAATTAAACAAAAATATCAAACACATGTGGTAATGGGTTAGGAACATCAAACTCAACTCACCTTTTCAAAATTAAATCAAACTTCAAACTAAACAAAAATCACATTGAATTCATTTTGATTTATTTTAAATTTTCTTCATAAGAATGTCTTTAGGATTTAAGTGAAGTGAATATGTTTACATGCTTTTATTGCTTTGAATCTTTCCCCAACAAGTAAAATTTGTATGTCATGTGATTTCATGCATTCATATTTTTAAATTCAAATTTAAAAAAAATGAAATTGTTTACTTTATGTCAAATTTGCATGTGTTAGCTAAAGTAGAAATATGAGTGGCTATTATCACTACTAAATTCAAATTACTTTCAAAACATATAAATCAAATATCAAATCTGAAAGTATGCTACTTATATTTTAATTATGAGCTTGCATGTGAAAGATTATAAATGTATGCTTAGCATAGTTTCCTTTCTCTTATGTTGCTATAGTTTTGAGAAATTTGGTAAGATATATGGTCCATTTGAAAAGGACCTAACACTTACCTAATTACATATCCTAATCTTTATGCTACCACAAGAAGGGTTACCTATACTTGCATACATAAATTGCATAAGTAAAATGAATCCATCAATACAACTTTTGCATTCTCCTTTTCTATTTCATTTCTTTTATGTATGTTTGTATTTAAGGAAAGTGGTATATTAGTAGAAGACCCCAAGGTTGTGAGACTTTAAGTAACTAATTAGGTCTTGCCTTACACCTCCGTTAATAATGACACTGTACTCACTTATGCCTTTCTTACTTTCATGTGTGTATGTGAAACTTTGGATAAGGAAACCCCTTTCTACTTAAGAAAAATCATGCATTTTCAACTTCTAAATTTTCCTAAATGAATTAGCATGAGTCATAAAGTCTTAAATATTTTCATTTCTATATATGACATGCTTAGGATCCATCCATATGCATTTTGTAGATGTTGGGAAAGAAAGAAGTAATGTGTGTTATGTGAATTTTGATTCATTTTATTTAGTCTTAAAATACCTTTCTTTTTGAATTGGTTTGTTTAGAGTTCATTTAAACTTAGGATTAATTAAAAGATTTAATCAAAATATTCACCTAAATAAAATTAAAATGCGAATCTACTTTAGAAATTAGTAATTTGGGAAGAAGAGAAGTTTTATTCTCTTTCCCTCTCTTCATAAATTAGTAATTAATTGTGATTCACTTGAACCAAATCAATACAAATAAAATCAACCTAAAATAATTAAAAAACTTAAATAAAACCCTCCTCTAAGTTGAACATTATTTCACACTTAGAAAATTTGAAACTAAAATAGCTAAGCATGCCACACAAACCTTCAAAGCACATTAGCCTAAGTCACCACTTGCTTTAGGTTAGTGTATGGTTTGATATTTTTTTTGTGATATATATTTTGTTGTATATTAGGGTGTATGCTCATAGAATGAATAGTAGGACTCTTAGTCTAACTATTCTTTTTTTTTGTAGCGGATTGTGCTTAAGTGCTATCACAAATAAAAAAATACTTTTACTTGCATGTTTTATACCCTAATAATAGGCATGGACTTAGTCACCCATGTGTGGGGTGATAAGTCCAATATACATGGTTGGGATTTGTGTGATTTGTTTTAGCTAACCTTTTTTTTGCAGGTGTTAGCTAGATTTACCTTTTTTCTTTCCATGTAAATTTGTGCAATTAGGATTTTGGAATGATTGTTATGGGGATTAGGATGAGAATTGGTCATAAGATCCTATCTTATGCACCATGTGAAGCATTGGAGCATGAACCTTCCAACCATCCAAAAGGAGGAACCAAAGAAGAAAGAAGAATAGTAGAAGAAAGAAAAAATAAAGCATGAAGACCCCCATAACAATGAATTAAGCATTCTAAATAGTATTGATAACTTTTAACGTTTGGGTCACTTGATATGTAAAGAAAATTCTAAGTAGGCTTGCTTTTATGGAATCATTAGAAGGTTATATTATAATAAGTGATAAATAAATGTGGCTCATTGAAGTTGATTGACTGTACATTTAGTTCCCTCACATCCATGTTTTATTAATTTTTCTAATACCTAAATTACTCTCATATTATAAGTTTCGGACCTATCAAGGACAAGAGGCTATCGTGAGAGACCTATCAAGTTGATTAAGTACATTTACTTATTCTAGATTTTAAATTAGATTCAAGAATTAATTGCAAAGATGTGCCATAAAAACTGATTTTACAAGTAAACCTATTGTTGTCTATCATATTTTATGAGTTCTCTTACTTCCATTTTCCAAAATTTTCATGGTTCTAATATTTTTTTTTAATATTTTTTGTAACTTATTATCTATAATTTGAACTTTTGCTATATAATTTTAATTTTTTATAATCTAGCATTTAAAGGTCATAATAGTTTTTAAATATTTAGGATTTTGGTTTTAAATATGGCATTTTGAACTTACTAGCTTTTAAGAATTTATTGGTTCACATCGCCTAATCAAAATTTACTTTGCTTATCTAATATTTTTCAAGATGAATAGTAGTTTATGCCATAGAGATTTTCCTATTTTGCATCACAAAAAATTTTATTAAAAATATTCAAAATTTTAAGAAACTATAAAGGGGATAATGATCCAAAGTTAAATGTTTAACATTCACTTACATGTCACAGGAATAATCATATACTGAAGTCACTAAATTAATGGAGATAATTAACTAGGATGCGTTTTTGAAATTTTAAATATATAACAACAAAAAATATGGTATATACTTTAAAGACATACTTATAATTTATCTTAAATAATGCCACACCATTTGACAAGTTCCTCCCAAGTAAATAATCTAACAATCACTTACAAGTCACAAGAATTGATGGTGCACTCAATATTACTATAATTGGCTAAGACCATTATATTATGGGTGCTAAATTAAAGAAAAAAATTAAAATAAGATGCCTTTTAAAATTTAAAAAAGTGATAATAGCCAAGAAATTGTCATTTTAAAATTTGTGCATCAACATGAAATGTGGTCTATGCCATAGAGACCTATATGTAATTTATCTTAAATTGTGTCCTAGCTTTTTTAATCATTTCCTCCCAACTTGCCCCTAATTTTTGTTCACTAGTGCCTTACTCTCCTTGGTCTTAACCACCTAACTTGTAGAGCCACATGCCCATTACATTATTGAAACACAAATCACTTCCATCTAGTTGTTAAATGATGATGCTTCTCATTACATCAATATTGATTTTAGGAATCTCTTTCCCAACACTTTGTATGATAGTCTTATTGTTGCTATAAATTAAAATGAAAAGTATGATAGTCTAACATTTTATCATTTACCTCTCAAAATTTTTTATTAAATAATATATTTTCTTGGGTATCTAGTATGAAAAAGTGCCATATTTTCATATATATCAAATTTCTAGGAAGATTTACATAATACCACATAATGTTTATGTATTTATATATTTAACACCTAAAGTTTGATACTTACATATATAACATTTTACTATGCTCTAGAAAGTGTATTTCACTTTTAAAAAAAATATGGTGATAGTATTTTTGATGTGATATTAAAGATTTAGGTGATATTTATGTAAATATTAAACTTTGGGTATTGGATATATAAATTTAGAAGAATTATATGGTATGTATGTAAATCCCACTTTTTATTCTTATGTTGTATTAATCATATTTATACCCACTACTTTACATGTGAATGATCTACACATAAGATACTCTAATAGGACAAACTAATGATGGTGATCATGAATGATCAATCTTTCCACACTAGTCACCTTCACTTGTTGTCTTTTCTCATGTTAATACACTTTGACTGATATCATTGATTAGGCCATCTATCTATTAATTTCAATTCTCAATCATATTAATTTCAATTCTAAATCATATTAATTTCAAAGTTAATCTAAATTTGTCATTTTCACTATCACGATAGAAGTCATAAAATTTTTTTTTCCTCCACTATTAAAGCTTATTAACCTCTCAAAATATTATTCTCAAATATGAGGACCTTACCCATCTAAGTATAAAATGATTTCAAATGTCATATGATTCTTATAGATTATTAAATCAAAATAGTTGTTGCATTCATTACTACCCTCTTGCTACTTCACCAATGCTTACTCTTCAATGTTGCTTTGCGCTCCTTGATCCAACTAACTATAAAGTTATTGTGGACAATCTATAGTGCCTAGCTTATATGCACCTAAACGTAAGTTTTGTGATTAATAAATATTCTTAATTTATGTACTATATCACTAGTCATTGGACTATAACAAAATAATTATTAAGGTTTATATGAGACACAAATAATCATAAAATTCTTTTCATGATGACTCAACATTAGAATTTTATGCATTTTCTAATTTTTAAGGGTAGCTAATAAATATAACTTTCCGCAAGTTTCCAAGTCATATATATTACCAACAAATCATCTCTTAGAGTGCCAAAAAATAACTTGCATAGCTTACTACTCCAATGAGGTCGAATACTATTATGTTGCCACATAATTCAATGATATTTCTACTCTCTTCTCACCAAACATAACATCTACCTTGTTCAGTCTCACTATTATTACAAATTTTTAAAATTTTAAAACGTTAGATCAAATTTTTTGACAATTACTAAATTCTCAAGTTGAAAATGTATCTTTTTTTTCACAGATTCTCCAAAATATAATCAGAATGTAGTTTCCAAATGATATTGCAATGCATTTTCCCATTGTTACCGCCACCTTGCTCCAAACGCACCTTAAATCATCTTCATGCACTCATTTCTCCACATTAAATGTACGATGAACTCTCCAAGATCTATTTTGATGAGACAATAAAGAAACAAATACTTTATAATTAATTTCATTCCTTATTTATAAAAATTCTCTTTCATATGCATTTGATCGAACTAACTTTATTTACAATAGGATAATTATAATATGTCTAAAGTGAATAATTTATCAGGATATATATTCTTATTACTCAATTATAAAAAGTGAATTATTGTAAGAAAATATTTTATATAATTTTTGGCCAAGTAAAAAAATGTTTTCAAATTTAATTCCTTGCTCTATTCTAGACTTAATATCACCCCAAAATTTTATGAGGAACTGCAACCTCTTGCAATAGTTGACTCGATACAACTCAATTGAATTTGGTCCCTCGTTTCCACATTGAGAAAATTTTCTAATGATATGTGTGTGTATCATAGACTAGTGCAATCAATGAATTATTTAATTGTAATGATCGATTAATTGCTTAATATTAATGTCATTTGTGTATGCGGTTGAGTCCATTAACACCTTTGTAATAGACATCATTCGATATATATATTTGTATATTGGTGTGTACACATACTATGGGCATAAGTTTTTTATTTTTTAAGATTTAGATGGTATTTTGAATAATTTGAACACTAATACACAATATATGTATATGAATATTTTAAGCACAATTAAAAAAATAAAAATAGCTATAAAAAACTATGTACATACACATAAGTTTTTTTAAAATTTTTAAAATATATGTACATACACTATCTATTGAAAGTGATACAATTAATTAAATTTTAAAAAACTTTAAATAAATAAAAATTCATACATAGCTCTATTATTGGCACCTAAAGAAAGATGGTATCACCTTAAGGATGCGGTGGTCGAAGGCGGGATTCCGTTCGATAAGGCCCATGGAATGACGGCGTTTGAGCACTCTGGAACAGATCCGAGGTTTAACAAGGTGTTCAATGACGTGATGTCAGGGCATTCGTATATTTTTACGAATAAGTTGTTGGAGATTTATGAGGGTTTTGATGGGTTGGGTTCGTTGGTTGACGTCCTAGGCGGGACCGGGGCAACGCTGGCGAAGATTACGGCAAAATACGTCGGGATTAAAAGGGGGTGTTTGGTTACATGTATTTAGAATACAGTATAAAAGAAATGCAATATAAAAGAAATTCAATGTAAAGGATTACTTTTCTGATTGTTTGGTTGAAAGTTTTACAAATTCATGACTTTATTTTTTTTGTTTGGTTGAAAAAATATAATGTAAAGTATTTTGAAAGTTTTGACTCAGTACGGCAAGCAATGACCTCATTACTTTACATTGGCCGGTGTATTTGGAATTCACACAAATCAGGCGAATTCTAAATACACCGAAAATGACCTTTCTAATGTATTTGAAATACATTACATTACATATATAACATTGAGTAGGGGCCATGGAAGCCTAGACCTAACTCAGATTTTATCAATTCTAAGGGAGTAGTTTACCAACCATTAGGCTTTTTTGTGATATTGACATATATATATATATATATATATATATATATATATGTTATATATATATATATATATATATATATATATTGTCAACTTGTTTTCATAAAGCTTGATATGAGAATATTATATTAATATGCAAGTCACTTTAGGTTAGTGGTTAAGAGTTTTGACTTTCAACCAAGAGATTTTGGGTTCAAGTCCTTGCTCATATATGTGATATGTGTGAGTTTGAGATTGCAATTTAGACAGAATACAGTTTCCAAATAGTATTAGCAATTTTTAGGAGTCATTTTGGATTTTTTTAAAAAAATTTATTTTATTTATATTTTGAATTAAATTAAAATATTTATGGGAATAATATATTTTTACAAATATTTCAAACATTTAAAATTTTATTTTTAAATTCATGTGATTTATTTGCATTCAATACAAACAAAATGCTAAAAAAATATGTTATGCCCTTCTTACCTACGTTTGTCAATTTGCATTCAAACATCAAATTTTAGATTAAGCACTTTACAAACCAATGCATTTATGTCCAATATAAACTTAGCCTATTTGATATTGGTCACAATTTAACACCATTTTTTTTTTTAAATACAAGCCTTTTTCATAGTTGATAAATTACTCTCGTTTATTGGTCCAAATTAGAAATGTTACGTGCCAGAAAACTAGTTGTGGTATAGTAAATCTTCAAGCCTTAGCTTTGTATGAAAATCAATACGCCTAGATATGAAAATATAATAAGAAACTCTAAAATTTTACATGGAAAAAAAAAAACTTCTAGCCTAGTAAAGATGCTTCTATATATCAACTTTATAGTACAAAGTTTGAATTTTTCCGATAGAGATTACAAGATTGTATTTGAGAAATCTAATAATGAGAATTCGTCAGTTACAACTATCTGCAGTAGTTGGGATGTAACAATTGTTGGTGGCAGTCGGTGATAGTGAATGACGGCGGTCAGAAATCGATGTGATGACCGGCGTGATGGCATGTGGTGGTGGGAACGATGGCCTATGATAGTGGTCGGCGACAGTGGTTAATTTGCATTCAATTTTAGAAACTCCATAACATATTTTTTTAATTTATTTTATTTATATTTTGAATTAAAATAAAATATATTTGCCAGTAATAATATTTTTACAAATATTTCAAACATTTAAAATTTTATTTTTGTATTTTTTTAAATTCATGTGATTTATTTGCATTCAATACAAACAAAAGGGTGATTTATTTCACTCTCAAGACAATTTGAACCTACTTTGGGTCGTGTTAAGTTAGTGGTCCAAGTGTCCAAAATTAGCTAAGAGTGGCTGTCATGAGTTGGTGAGTGGGTGAGACCATCTAAATGGGGATTTTATCCCATTTGGGTGGGTTGGTTCATGGGTTTTGACAATTGTTCACCATGGGTTGGGCCCATTTGGGCTAACCCATTGATGAGTCATGCCAAGTTTGGATTGGTTTGGACTTGGTTTGAATGTGTTTGGCTCAATTTGACAAATATGAGTCAAATTGGGTTCAATTTGGGTTGGTGATCAATTGGTCAAATTGATGATTTTGGTAAGTTCATTTGATCATTTGGAGTGTATTGGTGTCATTGGTTTGGTTTAATTTGAAGTGGATTTAGATTTGACTCATATGGGTTCATATGAGTCAAATGTAGTGACCAATTTTATCAAATTGGTCAAATTGACTTTAAGGAGGATTGGTTTAGGTTCAAATGATGATTTGAGAATGATTGTAGGTGTTTATTTGAATTTGGATTTGAGAATGAGTTTGGTTCAATTTGATACTTTAGGTCAAATTGGGCTAAATGGGTCAATTGGTTTATTTGATTAAATTGGGTTCAATTGAATGTTGAATCATGTTCAACAATCAATTTATGATGGATTTGAATCATTGATCTAAATCAATTTGATTTAGATTGGCCCTTTAGGTCAAATTATGTCAAGTTGGGTTAAGAATTTTGGCTTGGCCTAATTGGTGGAGTCATCAATATCTTTAAGCTTGAGAGTCATTGATTTCAATCAATTGAAGTTAGAATGAGATTTGGTTCATTTTGGCTCATATGAGTTAATTGGGTCAACTTGGTCAAATGATCAAATTGGCATGGGTTGGATTGATTATAATTGGGATCGAGGATGATCAACAATCATTGTAGAGGAGATTGGATGAGTTGATTCAATCAAATTTTGGTTGGATTAAAGTTTGATCAACTTGGTCCTTTAGATCACTTTTGGGTCAAATGGACCAAATGGGTCAATTAAGTTGAATTGGGTTTAATTAGGTGATGATTTAGGATTGATTGATGGCTTTGATTGCAATTGATTTAAATTTAATTGAATTTTAGCTCATTTGGACCATTTAGGCCAAATGGGCTAACTTTGATTAGATTCAATTGGTTTGATTGGTTTGATTGGGAGTCTTGGAAGAGTTTGAAATAGAAGTTTGGATGAGTGCTTTTGTGAAAATGATTTGATTGGTTTCATTTGAATAGGCTTTGGGTTGGATCCATAGGATGATGACAAAATTGATTTAGTTTAAGAGTTAAATTGATTTGGCTTGGAGCTTGGATATGAAATGAAATCCAATTGAGGTTGATTGTAGGGGTGTACGTTTGGTTGATTTGGATGGATTGGATGATAAATTTTTAAAACCAATTGGTTTTGGATTCCTAAAAATATTGAACCAAATTGACCAAATAAAATGTAAAACCAAACAAACCAAATAACAATTTGGTTCGGTTATTTTGGTTTGGTTTTGGATAAACCGAAGTTCACTATATTTAAAAATTATTTGCATTATATTTTATAGTATAATGAACAAGCAATAGTAGTTTATATTTATAATTCTTACTATAAGCCTATAATATATAAATTAATAATATAGTATATCATATAATTACTTTGGTTTATTTGGTTCCATCCAAAACTTTATTTAACAAACCGATCCAAAAACTAAAAACCAAAGTTTTCATTAATTAAAACCAAAATCCAAATTATTAAGTTCAAAACCGAACCAAATTACTAAAAACTTTGGTTGGTTTGGTTTTGGTTAAAACAAATAATGCACACCCCTAGTTGGTTGTGGCTTGGAGTTGGTTTTAAATAAGTGTAGAAGCATGGATTTTGGTTTAGCCATAGGATAGGTAGGACCTATTTACCCAAGGTGTGATCTAAGCTAGGGGTATGCCTTCTTTAGTCTAATTTGGTTTATTATTCTTTAATCACTAGAAGTTTCCATGACTAGGAAAATCCTAGTGCTTAGAAGATTCTAAGTTTAAGGAAGGATGAGTCAATTCTCATCAAAAGTGAGGTCAACAACAAGTTTAAGAGAATGCTTTAATTATGGTGGCTGAAAATGGTTTGCAAATATGAATAATCACATAGTATGATGTAGATTATCTTTATTATTTCTCTTAAACAAATATTAAATTTTAAAGAAATTTTTTTTGTTTATATTCTTTCAGGTATGTGTGTGTGTGTGTGTGTGTGTGTGTGTGTGTGTGTAGTAGCATTTAATCATTCACATGTCAAATGCATGGAGAAAAAATAAAATATAAATACTAAAAATAACGACATAACATTTGGACTTGAGTTGAGTTTTTTTGGCGTCAATCTATCCTCAATTTTAGGCTTTATGGGCTATTTTTTATCAAACTTTTGAAAATTAACTATTATTTGTGCTCTCATAGTTAATTATTATTAGGCTGCTTAATTGTAGTTTCTATATTGAAAGGACATCACTTGCACATACAATTGATTAATGAAAATAATTATTTAACTAAAATATTTGTGATCATCATTTTAGAATATTATGTGAAGACTCATGGGGTTAACATAAATAGAATTTGGTTCATGTTGAATTGAAAGAAAATAATAGAATCTCAACTATAAGCTAAACATGAAAGTTAGTAGAAAGCTCAATTCTATAGGCCCTCTCTTCATTTTGTTTACATGAACCTAAGAGTTTATTAGGATGTGCCTAGGTTAATAAAAACTTGTTAAATATGGGAGAATGTGTTAGTAGAACCAAAGTTGACCAAATTAATCTTAAATAACCCATTGTGATCAAATACATAATTTATTAAAACAAATGTGCCAAAAGTAATGATAAAATATTTTTCATAGAATATATATTTGTATTCTTACTGCTTAGATCATATAGTTCAGTCAATTGACTTTAATTGACAGGTATGACTCAATTTAACTCATTATTTAACCAAAATAGGTCAAATGAGTTAAAATAGGGTTAATCACTATGAATGATCTAATTGGGTTGAGCTTCATTATAATATTCTAAGTATGATTTTAACCAAATCCCATCATTGTTGACAATGGGTTTTGCCAACGTTGGTCAAATATTTCAAATCCAAGCATAAACCCCAACATTTACTTTCTAAAATAAATTTGTCTAACCAAATACTCAAATTAAATCAAACCCATGAAAGGATATTAGAAATACAACCACACTTTTGTTCAACTCATTTGAACCCTTTATTTCAATTAATTAAGTCCAATGTTTCAATGTGTCTAAATAGGATACATTTGGAAATTGTTTGAATCTAACCAAGAGTATAATTAATCATTATAAAATTACTCAATTTTAGTCTATATTGGCTTTAATCACTCCCATTATAAACCATTCACCATGGTTAACCAAGTTATAGTAGCAAAACTTAAATAAAGTTAGGTAAGTAAAAAGAATAACTTTAAATGTACTTAATCAATTTGAATTTTCTAAATAGGGATGAAATACACTTGCCTAGCTTTGTTAAATGATATTAATCAACTCCCTAGCCATTGATTCCACCGGATAATAGCTAAGGGATCTAAGTATGATTAACCATAGGTTTACCAAGGTTATGTTGAAATCCAAGTTCTATACAAAAGCTTCCATTCTACTTTGCATGATAGAGAAAAAATAATAATAAAATAAAAAATGGAAAATAAAACCACTCGTGTTTCTTGTTTTCACTCCCAGTCTTCTAAGTCTCTAGGAAGAACTATTCCTTTTCTTCCTAAGGTCTTTATACCTTCCCAAATTGGGTTAATCAAGAGATTAAGGAATAAAGAAGCTTTGTTAAAACCAATGTTTTAAAATCGGGGACCCGTAGGTCTTAATTAAATTTTATAAATATTATATTTAAATATTAAATTTAATGAAATATATTTTAAAATATTTTTGATGAAATTATATAATTTTAAAACTAATTTTATAATTATAAATGTGCTTGAATTAAATGTCCATCAAATTATTCTAAATATATCACAAACTTATTTTTAAGAGCTCTACTTTTCAATATAAATAGTACAACACCATCTTCTCTTTATGATGTGAGACTAAATAATATTATTTTATAAATATTCTATAAATTATTTAATATACTTTTTTTAATATTGTAATCTTATATTTCTATATTATAAATTATATTTATATTCATAAACTTACATTACCAAAAGTTTTGAATTTTAAATCTTATTAATATGCATATATTGAATTATAATAATATATTACATGCTCATTCTGAGGAGCTCTATTTTTCAATAAATAGTACAACACATTCTTCTCTTTATGATGTGGGACTAAAATAGTTGAATATGGAGAAACTTTTGACTTTATGATTGAAATTTTGAATTATATGATCTGAGCTAGTAATATCAAATGGGATTTAAAATATAAGAATAAAAAAATAATATTTTAATTATTAACTTTATATTTTATTTATAAATTATAATTTATAATATATATTTTTAAGAATATAATTCATTATATTATTTTATAAATTTTTTAATATACTTTTTTTATATTGTAATCTTATATTTCTAGATTATAAATTATTTTATATTCAAAAACTTACATTATCAAAAATTTTAAATTTTAAATCTTTTTAATATATATATGTCATGAATTATAATAATATGCTTAAATATTTTATATATTATTTATATTTGACAAGGCTTTTAAAATATTTTTTATTCTAATTTTTTATTTTTTATTATAAACTATAATTTTAATAAATTATATTCTTTTGATAAATTATATTTGTATTTATAAATTCATATTATCATTTTTAAGATTTTAAATATATTTAATATATACATAATTATATTTATAATATTGATATAATTATATCTTATTAAACTTTATATCAATCTTAAAATTAATAATTATTAAAAATATTATTTATATATATTATTTATTTATTTATTCTTATATATTTATATTATTTTATCATTTAATTAAATTAATATTTAATAAATTTAATATTAATTAAATAATCAAGTTTAACCCCGATTCAACCCGGATCGAACCTTTGAACCTTAAACCTCTCTCTCTTCTAGTTCCATGTCCGATCCGGTTTTCACCTTGGTTAAAACTATTTTAAGCCTTTTGCAAGCTTATTTAAAATTTCAAAAAATTTGGTTCAATTAATATCACATTATTTTTACTATAAATGCTTTTATTATTATCAGGCTCATCTTATCAAAACATTCATTTTATTTATATATTTGCTAAATTTAGAATTCAAATAGTCCAAAATATAATTCAAATTTTTTTTATATATAAGTTGCACTGAGATTTATACATAATTAAATGAAATTTTTTATGATCTTGATTAGGCATCAAAAAAGCTTCGTTACTTGAACTCGTGTTACTCGTTAGATTAACTAAGCTAATAAACTTTTCAAACTCGATTTATAAGCGAAATGAACAATCCTTTGTTCGTTTTCGATTTTAAATAAATAAATAATTATAATTAATTATATAAAATTTTATTGAAAATATAATTTATGTCATTAAATAATTTTAAAAATTATATTTAATTTAATAATTAAATTAGTTGATAACATTTTAAATCAAATAAGTTAAAATAAATTATAATTGCAATTTTAAGGATATTTTTAATTATGATAATCGGTAAGGTAATATTTAGGGTAATATCATAGCCATGCAATTTATCTCAACGCGATTTAAAACAATTCGAAGGATATATACCTTCCTCGTGCGAGTCATGACCTAGCAGCCCTAACACGACGTCTCGGTCTCTCTTGAGTCTCCATGTATACTTCACAAGTCAAATCGAGCAAAAATGATGAAATTGAAATAATGTAATGCCATAGATCAAAGTCAATGCCCCGATCATCGAACATGATTGAAACAATTTACGAAATTGATTGCACCACTACATTCAAAGCGAAATTGATCAAGAGAGACCTCTTGCATCAATTAATAACCACTCAATTGAGAAGACAAGCAAAGCGTCATATAGAATTAGGGGAGGCCTTAACGACATCTAAATGCTCCGTTCACAAATAATTGCACCGATATTGTCAAAACATCAAAATCTCTCAAATGGGATGTTATCGATTCAATCGAGTTTGTGAGAGTGTCAAGTGAAATGCGATTTCCGCGTGATTTGAGCTAAAATGCTCGATCGATATCGAAGTCATCCTAACAACATCCAACTGTGAAATGGACTACAACGTTATGTCCAGAACATCGAAATAACCTCAAATATACATTAATATTGCCTTAAGTGATGATACAACTATGAAAATGAGGAAAGCAATAAGACCTAATAATATTCCAATAAAAGTGTGAAAATGCTTACGAGATCAAGGAATTTATTGGCTTACTAATATTTTTAATATAATTTAAAGACTAAAAAGATTCCTGATGAGTAAAAAAAATTTATTAATTCATATTTTTAAGAAGAAAGGTGATACATAAGAGTGTGCAAATTTATAGAGAAATTAAGTTAATGTACCATACATTAAAATTATGGGAGAGAGTAACTAAACAAAGGTTAGAATGCAATACAAAAGTTTCTCAAAATCAAATTGATTTCATGTCGGGTAGGTCTATTATGGATGTTACACATTTGTTAAGAATTTGATGGAGAAGTATAATCAAAGGAAGGATCTACATATGATATTTGTTGATTTAAAGAAAGCATATAATAAAGTTCCAATAAAAGTGCTTTGGAGAATTCTAGAAAAGAAAGGAATAATATTGTTTATATTCAAGTCATTAAAGGATATGTACAGTGCAGTTGTTAACTATGTTCAAACACAAGAAGGTTTGACAAAGTATTTTCCAACTTTAAGTCCATATCTTTTTGCTTTAGTTATGGATGCTTTTTTTTATATATTTTATTTTCTTTTATTTTAAATTTTTTAATTTTTAATTTTTAATTTTTTAATTTTTTAATTTTTTAATTTTTTATTTTTTTTTACGGATGTTCTTACTAGACATTTATAGCAGGATGCACCTTGGTATATGCTTTTTACTGATGATATTCTTTTTGTTAACAAGACTTGAGAGGGAGTTCAAGAGATCTTTAAGTTATGAGGTCAACCTTAAAATTTAAAAGCTTTCGTTTAAGTAGATCTAAAACTGAATATATGGAGTATAATTTCAACTGTGATAGATTTAGTGGTGTGGTTGTCACATTGGGTGATCAAGTAATTAAAAAGAGTGAAGGTTTTAAATATCTCGGGTCGATTGTTCAAAATGATGGTTAAATAGATGGAGATGTTATTAGTAGAATTCAAGTTGAATGGTTGAAGTGGAGGAATGCATCTAGCCTATTGAGTGATACAAAAGTATAGCTTAGACTTAAAAAAAAAATTATAAGATGGTGGTATGATCATGATTTTTGGAGCAAAATGTTGGCAAATAAAAGATAAGCAAAGTTTATAGAGATGACGATGCTCAGGTGAATGAGTGGCTTTACACTTAGAGATAAAATGCAAAACGAATATATATATATGAAAAGGTTTGAGTAGCTCTAGTGGCAATTAAGATTCGAGAGAGAAGCTTTAGATGATTTTGTCACATAAAATGTCGGCCATTTGATGACTCAGTTAGAAGAGTCGATGTATTAGATTTGAACTATATTAAAAAAGGTAAAGGTGGACCTAAGAAGACTTAGGTAGTATAAAAAATTAACTTATTTTATTAAAATTAAAAAAGAATTTGAAACTTAATAAAATATAATAGAGAAAAAAGATTTATGTAGCCAACCACACATAATGGGATAAAGGCTTATTATTATTTTTACTATTGTTTATTATATGTTTCAGTGTTTTACCTTTTACATTTCAATTTTTTTTCCCTTTCTTGGTATATTTTTGTTTAGCTCTTTAGTCATATATAACCCCCTAATTGTTTTACTTAATAAAAAGACAAAATTGTTTTAATAACATTAAATGAGAAAACATGATAGTTGAAAATACCTATTAAAATCTTAATTTAGTTGATAAATATCTATTATAACATTAATAATAGTTGAAATACCTACTTAATCTTGATTATAATTATTTAAAAATCATTATTTAATTTTGATTTTAACTTTAGATTGAAATTTTATTTAAATCTTATTAGTTTTTTTTGCTCACAACATCTCTCACATTCACATATGTTGAAATTCATATCGTCAATCGGTCATAATCGTCACATCTTACTTTCGTGTGGCTACCCTACCAAATTGGGTGTTGACATTCTGGATTCATCGGCATAGTTCATTTTAGAAATGGACACCATTTTAGTGTCTTTGATGATAGCTAACGTGGTTCCAAACTAATTAAATGATGACTAGTCAGTGGCCGTCAATCTCATTTTGCTTGATTGTAGATTTCTTCTTAGTAAATTTTTTTTATGCATTGGTGAAGTCCATTTCATGAACAAACAATGTTTATGTAGCTTCAATAGTGATTGAAGCATCCTAAATTTGATTTGCATGAAGGCACCATTGTACATCTTCTTTCATCAAATTCGAGGGCATCCTCTTTGATGACTTTCATCATCCCAAGTGCATCAATGGAGCCTATTCTACAAGCAATCATTATTTTTTGATTAATTATGACTTTCATTTAAGCATTCAAACTCAAATTGTATGATTTTGTGTTCATTGTCTATCGATTCCATCACTTTTGTCAAATTTATCTCATGGAATAGATGAGGTCAACATTGACTATTGATTTTAATTCTTTGATGTGCGTGTATTAATTAATTGGTTCATATTGTACAAGACCTCTTAGTTGATTCTCATTTGGCATGATTAAGTGGGATCTCAATTAATATAAATTTTGTATTTCATGCTTTCAGATAAGTAACTTTTCAAGGTATCATGGTAAAACTAATTATAGACATATAAAATATATAAAAGAAAACAATAAATAACTGATGAATTAGGTTTAGATATATATGATTATACATAATATGATCGCATGTAAATATGTTAACATAAAAATGCTATATAATTATCATTTTCATGTTGATCATGAACATCGTCATACTGTGACTCATTTTAAGATCTGTGATCTTGTTTTTTTTTTTTGTCATCTAATATTATGCTAATTTGATGGTATCCATTACATTATTATTACCTAATAAATCATCTCTCTTTTATTATTCATACCTTATGTCCCATGCTTCATCATTTCGCTTTCATGAATAAGAGTTACTAGGTAAGTTTCATTATAATTTTTTTATAATAAATTATGCAAGGTTGTTTCATTCCACATAATTTATATTGTAGTTTGTACTAAGATTTGGATAGGGTTTTCATATGTAGTTATTTCTCTTATTTACTTTCATTATTTGTTATTATTTTTCCATTAAACTTTACTAATAGACTATACTCTCCTATACATATTTTATATGTTCTATCTACAATTACTTAAACAAATTATTTTTTTCTCTATGAGTACAAAATAGATTTAATCAATCTTGATTTTAAGGTTATCTCAAGATTTGAGGTCAATCCCTTCATCATATCTCAAAATTCCAAGGTATAACACCTTCCAAATCCAATGCATGGCACACCAACCATTTAGTTGAGTGATATAATCTATCCTCTTCAAATGACTATGTTAAAGATTCCAAAAAAAAAAAATATTTACCTTTAATTGAGGTACTTATATGCATAACACATAATTAAGTTATACTTGCATATTTAGCATCTAAAACTTCGCATTTAATACTACGCATTAAAATAGCATATAAAAAAGACCGCACTCAACCTCCTCTTAAGTTGTCATCACAAACAGTGGTCGCGATGAAGTAACGCTAGGAGGAAGCACGTTAGGGTTGCCCAAGTAGGAGCATGCAGTAGTTATGGTCGCATCGAGAGGCATAAGCGGCGAGACACCACAGTAGTAGAGGTGTGACAGCAACATTACAAGAGAAGTTAGCCATGCTCTCTTAGCCATAAACAAGGAAGCTTCTGGAGAAATAAAGAAAGAGGATGAACAACCTTGAGGACTCCAGAAAGTTCCACGAAAATCCAGAAGACTTTGGAAGAGGAATGCTTCAAGAGAACTCTAGAATAGTATGGAATACTCTAGAACCCTTGTATATAGGAGAAGAGAATAATCTAGAACTATGCATATTTTATTGTATTCTAGAACCTTCTATCTAGAATCTTCTTTATACCATGGGAGGACTATAAATAGAGATCATCACCCTCATTTAAGAAAACAAGGGAGAAAGAATCAAGGTTCCACGCAATCTTCTATTGTAAAGTTTCTTTGCCTAATGAAGTGTTTTTCCATCTTTCTAATCTCTCACCTCTAAAGAATCTTGAACATTTTAGTCCTGCGTTGCAAGGGTTAGGCTGACTTAGCATCAAGGAGGAGTGCTAAGGCCGGGCGACTTGGGAAAGGTCTCTTTCGGTTGGTGAGCCAAGGTTGAAGGCATGGCGAAGACTGGCAAAGAGCAAGTTGTTGGATCTGAAACCACAAATGTGAAATCATCTCAACAAGGTCGAGGTCGTGAGGAGCAATGTGATCCTGTCACATCTAAGTCACATGGGAGGTCCAAGGAGGTAATCTCTGGTTTTGATTCACGTCTTACTCGGGTGGAGGAGGTTACGAATGGGATGGAAGCCCAGGCGAAAAATCTAGGCGAAAGGGTTAATGACCTCAAGGAGAAGGACGCCACCAACCATTCCTCAATCAGAGACATGATAATCCAATTGGAAGAATCCTTCAAGGATCAGATGGCAAAGATGAGAGAGGACCTAAAGGGAGAGCTCCGAGGGGTGCAGCGATCTCATGAAGAAGCGATGCATAGTCTATGTGCAAACATGGAGGAAATGCGTGGAGACATTGCGTTGTGCAAGCGAGCACTAGCAAGTGGATCCAGTAGCCACACCATCGAAGCTAAGCGCATTGAAGTGTCAAAACCCAATAGCTTTGGAGGAGTTCGCAACGCAAAAGAAGCAGATAACTTCTTATGGGGAATCAAGCAATACTTTGGAGCTATGAGCATCACTGATAAAGATGCCAAGATCCAGTTCGCGGCTCTTTATCTTTCTAACATGGCTATGCTGTGGTGGAGGAGAAGGCAATGAGATATGGAGAAAGGTATGTGCACCATATCAACCTTTGATGATTCCAAAAGAGAACTAAAATGTGAAGGATGGGGCTAAAGCAAAACTACGAAGGCTCACACATGAAGGGTCAATCCGGGAATACATCAAAGACTTCACTACTCTGGTCCTTGAAATCCCATATGCGACAAAGATTCTCTCTTCAACTTCATGGATGGACTTCAACCATCGGCCAAGACCGAACTTAGAAGGCGTGGAATGCAAGATCTTGCAATTATCATTGTTGTTGGCAAAAGTTTGATCGATTACACTAAGGAGTCCACAAAGCTAAAGGAAAAGAAGAGTACCTATGTCAATGGTGGGGGAGACAAAGGACAAAACAAGGAGAAGTCTTGCCAGGAGTCGACCTCAACCCAGGGAAAAGACAAGGGAAGACAGAAAGACAATAAGAGCAGACAACATAATAATTGCTTCCTTTGTGGAGGACCTCATTGGGCAAGGGAGTGCCCTCAAAAGAAAGTCTTAAATTCCCTCCTAACAAGTCATCAAGAAGTAGCGGAAGCCAAGGAGGAAGCATATGGTGTTGGATCCATGCACATTTGTTGAATGTGATACAAAAACCCCAAACTAAGAGATTGCCCTTTGTAGAGATGATCATTAGAGGAAAGACTATCAATGCCATGGTAGACACTGGTGTTTCTCACAATTTCATCTTTATAGAAAAAGCAAGGCGGCTAGGACTACCAAGGGTTGGAGGAAGAGGCTCCAACAAGGTCGTCAACTCAACAGCAAGACTCATTCATGGCATAGCTCGAGGAGTCAAGACCAATGTGGGAACTTGGTCAGGCACTTTGGACTTTTCTGTCATCCTTTGGATGATTTTAAAGTTGCCCTTAGATTAGAGTTCTTGGATCAGGCAAAGGCATTCCCGATGCCATTTGCCGATAGCATGTCATCGTGGAGGAAATCAAACTTGCATGGTGCCAACAATAAGAGCGTCAAGGATGCCAAAATGCTAACCATCTAATTCAAGGACATTCAACGTGAAGAGGAAAGCTACTTGGCTGTGCTTCATGATATGGATAATGAAGAACCAAAGCCACATGAAGACATGCCAAGAGAGGTGGCAGTGGTACTTGAAAAATTCAAGGACATCTCACCGGCAGAGTTGCCAAAGGAGCTATCACCCATAAGGGAGATAGACCCTGTCAGTGGAGGGAACCAAGCCACCAGCTATTTGGAGAAATAAGTAAAAGCCCTTTTGAAGCCATCATGGGACAACAACCCATGACACCTCTCACCCTTGCTGCTAGCTATGAAGGGAGGAGCCCTGACATTTAAGTCAATCCACAGTGAACAAAGGGAGCTAGCTAGGGCCACACTATACAAGGCAACAAGAAGATTGAAAAAATGGGCAGATCAGAAAAGGAGGCACCTAGAGGATCCATCAAGAGGAATATCATCAATAGGAATATCCAAGTGAGCTCCTACAACAGTGATTACTACTTTTGACATAGTGAAAGAAATAATTTTAGATCAGGTAGTTCGCAGGCGAGGGGTGTCAAACTACAGAGAATATCTTATCAAATGAAAATGATTGTCAGACAATGAGGCCAGCTGGGAACATGAAGACACTCTGTGGCAATTCAGAGAGAAGAACCAACATTATCATGAAGAAGGAGCACGATGAGAGCATCGCGAGCGTAGGTGGGGGAGAAAACCACAGAACAACATTACAAGAGATATTAGACATGCTCGCTTAGCCATAAACAAGGAATGAAGCTTCTAGAGAAATAAAGAAAGAGGATGAACAACCTTGAGAACTCCAGAAGGTTCTACCAAAATCCAGAAGACTTTGGAAGAGGAATGCTTCAAGAGAACTCTAAAATAGAATGGAATAATCTAGAATCCTTGTATATGCTAGGAGTAGTGTGGAATAATCTAGAACTATGCATATTTTATTGTATTATAGAACTTTCTATCTAGAATCTTCTTTAGGCTATGGGGAGAACTATAAAAAGAGGTCCTCACCCCTCATTTAAGAAAACAATGGAGAAAGAACCAAGGTTCCCAAGCAATCTTCTATTGTAAAGTTTCTTTACTTAGTAAAAGTGCTTTTCCATCTTTCTAATATCTCCCCTCTAAAGAGTCTTGAACATTTTAGTCCTGTGTTGCAAGGGTTAGGCTGACTTAGCATCAAGGAGTGCTAAGGCCGCACAGACGACTTGGGAAAGGTCTCTCCGTGACAGGTGGGTTGCTTGTGCAAGAGCCCGTTGGGTTATTCTGTGCCATAAGTCTCATGGCAACTAATTGTGTGCACAAATGCACACATAGTGGCAGTTAAAGGAGAAGTTAACATTGCTAGAGGAAAGGTTAGTGGAGAATGGTAGGTTATGCGTATTCCAACCAACAAAAAAATAAAAAAATTTACACCTAACCCCAAAAAAATCAATTTTTAACAGATCTAAAACCAATTTTTCTAACTTCAAGCAACAACTTGGAACCATAGAAGGCAACGAAATCAAATCTAGCCATCACCATTCTTTATTCCTACGTGCAAGTATATGATAAGAAGCGAAAAAAAAACTAATAATGAAGAATAAGCTTACCGTTCTGATAAGGAATGTATCATACGAAGTCCTATCATCCCAAATTAGCAAGCAAACCCTAACACCCTCCTCGGACTTGTACTTAAGAAGCTCCCCCAGGGTAAGTTTCCCACCGGCCGGCAATGGCCGGGTTTGCTCACCCTTGTCATAAATCGACCATCCAACAATATATATCAGTCGATGGGCTTCAAGCATAGCATGGCACATGTCCTCCCAGCAAGTTCCTGCCGAAAGACCCTCCCTTCTTCCAGCTGTATCTCCGGCAGATCCGTCTCCTTCACATGAGCGTCCTGGTAAAGCGTCACCATCCCGCCCTTCCTCACTGGAAAGTACGTCCTCTGAACCCCAAGGCTTTGGGGATTTCTGGCGATCGGAATTTTACTAACAGTAGTGAAACGGAGCTTCACATGGAGAGAGGGCGCATGCTTGAGGGGGATCCCGGAGGGACCAAGAATCTGGAGCCATTTTTCGGTCAGCTCTCCGGTTGCGGCCACCTCGCCTACAGAAATGGAGGCGGTTCCGATGAGCTGGGCACCGCAGACGTCGTTGTCCTTGACGCAGAACTCAATGTGAGGGGCGTAGTGAGCAAGCGATAGGTAAAAATGCTGATTCCATTGAGGGTTTTGCTCATTGGATATAACTTGGGTGCGAGCTACGGTTGCGCCGGCAACGAGGATAGTGACGTAGGGATCACTGGTGATGACTTTGGCGATGTGAGCTTCAGAATGGTGATGATGGTTGGGGCTCGGAGGCTTTGATCGGAAAGGGAGGGATAGACCGCAAGCAGTGAAGCAGCGGCGGAGATGCTCCGTAAACATGTCCTTGTTTGGGAGGTTACGGGCTTCCAGATATATAGGTCGAAGTCGCCGTGAAGGACGTCTTCCATTGTGGCCGGGGAAATCTAGATGTAGAGGAGGAAGAGCAGAAGACATTGGTAGGTAGAAGCGGATGTTTAAGAGGCATGGAAAGCAGCGAATCGAAGAGAAGCATATGATTCCTCCTAAGCCCTGCGCAATCCCAGCAAGAAACCACAATTACAGTTTCTCAGGAGGTGTTTGGCGGATTTACTCGGGATTTAGATGGCTAAATCTCGCAAACCCACCCAAACACCCTTGAAGGACTTAGTAAATCCCGGTGCCGTAACTCCTGTAAATCTTGAAATCGTGGTAAATCTCAGATTTAAGTTTAAGCCACCGAACGTAACACGGCCGGAATTGGTTTGTTCGCAACTCCAACCTCCCGATCTATTTCTACAGCTCCCATCTCATCGGTCGTTCGCCCTAGCTGATCCTCTGCATCACGCGAGCTTCTCTTCTCTGCGACCACATGTATGCGCTCGCCTCTGCCCCCTTTTTCTTTCGTTCGTGGAGATTCGAAATCTGGTGTAGTGGAAGTAACTGGCAGGTAAGAGGTTGGGGGCGATGTAGCTGGATGGGGATTTGGGGTGGCAGTGGCGGCGAGGGAGAGATTGGAAGCGGCAGCAGGCAGAATCGAGGGAGTAGTCGATTTCTCGTTGTCGGCTGTCGAGCAGAAATGTGAAAGAGCGAAAGTTTAGTACTGTTTACAGGGCCGCATTGTAACTTTGCTTACTCTTTGTACTAGCGGTTTGTTTGAGCGGTTTGTTTAAGACAATTTCTGACTATTTTATTTTCAAAAAATAGGCACATTTATATTTAGCTGTCAATTTTTTATATTATTTTAAAAAAAATTTAATAAAAAATTCTTTTTGATAATCAGAATTATTAAAATATAATAATTATTATTGCGTGCTAAAAAATCAGTTACGGTAGAGTAAGAGTTTACGTCTTAGCTTTTATTGTGGAGTTAAATCACAGGATATTTGAAGAATTAATAAGAAAGAATTTTATGAAAAAATCCAGAATAGGGTAAAATCACGAGCTAGAAAATCTTCCACTATATTTATTTTGAACAAAGTTTCGTGGGATTACAAAATTGTATGAGAAGAGCGACAATGGAATCAATGCATATATCAATTGAGTTGTAACGGCATGATGATATGATGGTGAGATCAGCGGCGATGTCAATGATATGAGAATGCGATAATTGAGCGATGGCGATAATTGGCGGCGTGACACATGGTGGATGATGATGACGATGGTAAGATGATAATGGCCGGCGACGATTCGCGATTTGGTGCAACCGGCGAGATGATGGCGGATCAGCGGCGGCAGCGCGGTTGGCAACCAACTGGGGTGGTCGGCGACCGTCGAGTGGCGGCATGATTATGCTTGGAGGATTTTCAAGCTTCAGAGCTCTCTCCTTTCTCTTGCTTGAGCTCCCCTCATGTGAAGAATAAGGGGCTATTTATAGATTGGAGGAGCGTTTTAAAATACGCAAAACTCCACTCAATCGCTCAAAATGATTCATTTGATCATTTGATGTATTTTAAGTATTTGAATACTCAAATGAAGTCAGAATTATGAGATTTTGGGCTTGTTAGATCTCGTCAAGGCCGATTTGACTATAAACACTCCATGTTTAAGAGTTATTTAGGATTTAACGATATCCCAAAATTTTCAATGATATTTTAAGTGCTTGATCTCACCCGGTTTCAACTTAGGATCAACTTGCTTTTTTGACATTCTTACTTGACTAGTGGTATTTTAAGTGTCATATCAACTATAAAAAAATTACTATTTAAATTTTAAAAAAATTATTTTTAATACCTATGATCATTTTTAAAAATTTTATTGTTCTCAAAACATTTTATAACTAATTTTAGAAAATATTAGAGCTATTTCAAATATATCCTAAAATTTTTCTTAATACTACTTATTGGAGTTATAAATATTGATTCTTGAGTTTTATTGGTAATTAAGAAAACACAGATTCAATACTTCAATTCAATGTATTAAATTTTATTTGTACTCGAAAAATATTGGATATTGTAGTCTTGGATAGGGGTGTAAATGAGTCGATTCGAGTCAAGTTTTGATTTAATTGAGTTAAACTTGTTTAAACCCTATTAAGCTCGAGCTTGAGCTCAAGCTCGACTCCATTTAAAGAAAATCAAACTTCGAGCTCAACTCGAATAGCTCATTTCAAAAGCTTCGATAAATTATTGAATCAATAATGTGATATATGATAATTGCGGTTAGTTATTTTATAAGCAGTGACTTCGATAATCTATCGGTAGACTTAAACTAGGCTCGAACTTCGAAAATTTTTCATGCTTGTTTATGAGCTTGAGCTCGTGGCTCGATAAGCTTGGCTCAGTTAGTTAATAAGCTAAGTCAAGTCATGACCGACTTGACTCACCCTAGTCTTGGATATGATACAAAATTATTTTGCTAATTGGTTCATCTTCTTTACTTCAACTAGCTTGTAGTTATGTAAGTGTACTTAGAAAATAATGTTTTACTGTATTTGAACTAGCATGCATCTATTGAGAGATAGAATAATGTATTGTTAGGCATATTTCAAAAATAATGTTTTTTTTATGTATTGATAACTTGGAGTAATCATTCCACTAAGTTGTCTTTAGAAGTTGTCTTTATCTATTTTCTTACTCCACTAGTCCATAATTTGAGTTGAATAATTTTTGAAATTTGGATGATTTTTAATTCAAAAAGTTAAATTTTGATCTGTGAACTTCCCTCAATAATGATTATGTGATGATGAAATTATAATAAGAATTTGACATTGTTGAACAATAGTTTTTTTTTAATGGTAGTGTGATTTTCAAGTATTATAAAACTGAATTTTTAAAGGGAACTTAAAGTTTATCATCTTTCATACTGAAGAACTTATGTAAGCTTTAGTGGATAATTTGAGATTTATCATATCAAAGTGAACTAAAGCTTTATAGTAGAATGTTTGAAACGTTAAAATTAGTTTACTTTTTCTCTTAAACTAAGGGAGTATTCTTTCTTATTTTAGACTATAGACTATTTACTATACACTGAAAAAGATCTATTTAATCATGCCTTAAAGCCACCATTGCCCTTTTTAAAACTAAGTGAAACCTTGTTTAAAGGAAGGTGGAAGCACCATTTCTTTTTTTTGAAATGATGTTCTTAAAAGACTTTTTTTTTTGGTTGAAATCTTTATTTGACAAAATCAGAAGACATTTAACCTTTGCATTTTAGCACTTGATTCATATGTTGTAATGAAGACTATTAGCATGATTGATGGTACGGTTTTGCAACATTTTTTTTCTTTCTTATAGTTTTTGAGTTACTATTATATTATTATTATGAAATCTTGACAAAAGTGACAAAAGCAACCATGTATTTTTTTATTTCTGAAATCAATAAGTGATTAAAAAAATTAAATATTATTATTTCATGTTAGGTCATGTACATCTAAAGGCCTTGACATAATGGATATATATTTTTTGGTTTGATTTTATTTTTCAAAATCATTCACTCATCTTAAATTTATTGTTTTGCTTTATGTGGAGTAGTGAGATAGTTATATTTTCCTTTCTTTCTATTTTCCTTTTATTAGAGGCATTGGATTGAAAACATAAGGTTTAGGGTTAAGGAAAACATGAGATTTTGAGATCAATATCAATTAAGGTTAGTAATGAGCAATGACTTACTTTAGAAGTGCATAGTTCTAAAATTAATTTGTCAATCAAATAACCACCAACACTTGGACAACTCAAAATAAATGCTTATGGCATTAGAAAAAATTCATAATGTCTCCACAACAATTAGAATCACGCTCAATTAGTTTGATTGCATTGATGAAATTCAAACCAAATAGCTGCAAATAATGTATGATTTGAAGAAATCATGGGACTAAATTATGCTATAATTAGACCTATGAACGTTTACTTTTGTCTTTGTATTTTCAAATATGAGATAAATTAAACCAATAGTTTATAGCATTGCAAGTGATAATATGCAACACTTAACTTAGTCTCATGCTTCTCTTTTATTGGCCAACATTCTGCACCATAAATCATTGCAGGTCTTACCACCATCTTATAAAAATTTTCCTTAAGTTTAAGCGGTACTTTTCTATCACACAGGCCGGTGCATTCCTTCACTTCAACCATCCAACTTGAATTCTACTAATAACATCTCCATCTATTTCACCATCATTTTGAACAATAGAGCCTAAATATTTGAATCTCTCACTCTTTTTAATGACTTGCTCACTTAATGTCACAACACTACCACTATAACTTCTACAACTAAAATTACACTCTATATATTCAATTTTAGATCTACTTAAATGAAAACCTTTATACTCTAAGGTTAACCTCCATAATTCAAGTTTTTTGGACTACCTCTCTAGTCTTATCAACAAGAAGAATGTCATCACAAAAGCATACACCAAGGTACATCTTCCTATAAATGCTTAGTAAGAACATCCATAGCTAAAGCAAAAAAGATAAGGGCTAAAAAATCCTTGATGTAATCCAATTGAAATAGGAAAATATTTTTCAATCCTCCTTGTGTTTGGACACAAGTAAGTTAACATACATATCCTTAATGAGTTGAATATAACCAATATTAACTCCTTTCTTTCTAGAACTCTCCAAAGAACATCTCTTGAAACTTTATAATAAGCTTTCTAAATCAATAAATATCATATGTAGAACCTCCTTATTTCTCTATACTTCTCCATTAAACCTCATAACAAATGTATAGCATCCATAATAGATCTACTTGGCATGAAACCAAAGCGATTGTGAGAAACTTTTGTATCACATCATAACCTATGCTAAATTACTCTCTCCCATAATTTTAATAAATGACACATTAACTTAATTCCTCTTTAATTTGCACACTCTTGTGCATCC
>CM038223.1:59894131-59973437 GCA_021442155.1 Cymbidium sinense
CTTATTCCTCGTAGATTTAAGTAGTTCTATGAAAACCGGATTAGATCGGCCAATCGACTAGTTCACATTGAATCAGGGAGAACCGGTTCGATGGTTAAACTGATAGATTGGTCCCCATTTTTAGAAACTGTCTGATTCAATAAATTCTCTTAATCATTATTTTATATTATTTAATCAACTAATTAAAATTTTTAGTAAACTTTATATTAAATTTTAATAATATTTTTTAACTTTTTAAATTTAACTATTTTTTTATTTTTTAAATGAATTCTAAAAATCTTATTTTATTAATATGAATGTAAATAAATTAATTTATAATATAACCATCATGCAACCACTCACATAGTTTACAAAGTTATGCTTTGAAGCTCTTTTTTTGTAAATAAAGAGTGCAACACATATTCATCTTTATGATGTGAGACTAAATAGTGTAACTATATTTTAATTTTAAGAATAGTAAAAGATATTGAGATATAAGAATATAATAATAACATTTAAATTTTAAATTCTATATTTTTAATCCAAACTATATTTTTATACATTATATTTTATTATATTTTATACTTATATTCATAAACTTATTTAATAAATTTTTAGATATATTTAATATACTCATCTAAATTTATAACATACAAATAATTATATCTTAATGAATTTTATATCAATCTTTAAATTTATAATTAGTAGAAATATTATTTATGTATTTTTATTTATTTTGTATTATATATTTATCATATATTTAAATTCATGTATCATTTAATTAAATCAATATTTAATTATTTTAATATTTATTATATTATCTGATTCAACTCTAGTCGAACCACTTGAGGTTTCCCAAATCTTTAAGTTGAACTTATTTATGAAGTAATAATTTAAATTATTTATTATAGATGAAGAGGCCCAGTGATGATAATGTCATCCACATAGACTAACAAAGTGATAAAAGTAGGACCCAAGCTTATGTTAATAGAGAATAATTTGATTTGAAATATTTGAATACAAGGTGAATTATTATATAGAGGAATTATTATTTTTATTTTAAAAATAATTTATAAATTATTAACTTATATATTATCTTATAATGATTATAGTTTTATTAGATTAATTAGTAGTCGATATGCTAAATAAAAAATTAACTTAATTAAATTAATACTATTTTTAAGTAAATTTCCAAACAATTAATGTTATTTAATAAGTTTTGTAAATTATTAATTAATTTAATTAGAATTTAATAAAACTAATTCATTAATATTAATATAAATAAATTGAATAAATATTAACTTTAAATTGATGTTATAGACATTGCCGCTTAAACAGCTTAGTAAATTACTATTGAATGAATAATTGCAGTATTATTTTCTTCTAATTAATTAATAATGTTATATTTATCAAAAATAATTAATTTATTAATATTCAAAATAATAGTTAATTAGATATGATAATGATTAATAAATAATTGAAAATAAATTAATCTGAGTAATTATATCATTAACTATTATTATTATTATTATTATTATTTTTTTATTATTATTTATATCTTATTTGAACTAATAGTCTTAAATCCTAAAAAAATTGCCAAAAGGTTCATAAGAACTTAATAAAATTTAATCTCTATAATTTCAAATAAATTTTAAAATTTAACTGCCTTCGAATTTGATAAATCATGATTTTTAGTATGTACCATATAATTTTTTTCTATTTACATACCTAATAATTAAATTTTGATATTTAAATTCAAGTTTTAAATATAGTAAATACAATTTGTGAATTATAATCCCTCAAGTATGGTTCTGAATGCCTTGAACACCCAATTTGGTTATGAGGCATAATAAGGTGGGTTGAGATAATTGTTAACAAAATTTATTAGTCGATGATCTAAGCATAGTGCCATATGATATATTTTTTTTCTTTATTTCTTTTCTTCCTTTACTTTTTTTCTTACAAACATAAGAGGTATATGATAGCATGCTTGTTAAATCCATATGCTATTTTATCTCAAACAAAGTGACAATTAATCTCACTATGCTTGGTTTGTTCGTGAAAGGTAAAATTTGTAATCATCTGTAGGGTAGATTTGTTATCACAAAATACTAATGTGGAAGAAGTGGGAATTTCAGAAGACTGCAATAAAGAAGTTAACAAAATTAGTTCATTTACAATCATAACTAATGCACCATATTCAGCTTCTACGGATGACAATGAGAGACTTTGCTACTTCATTGTGATCCATGAGATCAATGATTCTCCTAGGAATATGCAAAAAAACTAATAATAAATTTTGGGTGACTATATATGCAAAAGCCTACTAGCATTGGAGAAAGCCTTTAATTGAAGAAAGGATGTGGTAGAATAGAATAAACATTATGCCAGTATAGATTTAAGATAATATAAAAAGTAATGTGTAGTTGTGATATGAGGTGTCCTTACGTGTCATAAATTAGCTTAGAACAACAAAAGTAATGTCCGGTCGATAATGTAAGATAAATCAAGTGTCATATTAGACAAATATTGGGAAAAGTCATGAAAAGGTCATCATCAATACCATTGAGTTAATTTCAAGATCCATGGGAGTGTGTTTGGGTTTACTAGCTAAGAACCCTTTGTATTCAAGGAGTCAAAGAGTATAATGCCATTGTGAAATAAAGATAATGGTCTAATCAACCAATATATAGGTCAAGAAAATACTTGAGGTCTCCCAAACCTTTAAATTAAAATTGTTTATGATGTAATATTTTAAATTGTTTGTTGTAGATGAAGAGGCGCACATAGATTAACAAAGTGACAAAAGTAAGGCTCAAGCCTATGATAAATAGAGAACCATTTGATTTGAATTGTTTGAATGAAGAAGGGAGCATGAGAACTTAGCATACCATTAGTGAAAGGCCTACTTTAGCCCATACATAAATTTATGAATTTGCAAATAGGTTCATCATGTTTGCTGTAATACTCCTATTTTCTGATCTATCCCAAGGGAAAGTCAGTATAATAGATCTCTATGCAAAAGGTGTTATTAACATCTAATTGTGTGTGATAGTCTATTTCAATGGCATGAGGATTCTTTTGAACATCAAAAGAAGAAGATTTAAAGAGAAACCATTTTGAAGAAAGAGGAAGAAAAGGGATAGCAAACTTTTCCCCTATTTTATTTCCTTTTTCCTAACTATTACAAGAGCAATTCTAGAGATTATATACAAAATAATATTCAATGGAAAAAGGCCATATGGAGTACAAGAAGAGCAGAATAACTTAAACTTAGTTTAATCCATAGTAACAACAATATGTTGATCATAATAAATAAATGAAGAAGGAGAGCTCCATACATGCATGTGATGTACTATAGCCACTTATTAGGCACCCACCACGAAGTTGTCACCTTAAGAACCCAACCTAGACATTTCCTACCTCATTTTCTTAGCCAATTGCTTCAAAGAAGTTATGTAAGCCTTGGTTTGAACCTTAGTTCAATTAAAGATGTCGGTAAAGACATTGTTAGATCAAAAAGTCAAGATCAAACAATTATGTGTAAACTACATATATAATGTTCGCCTATTTTTGCACATTGATCTTATACAATGCATAGTCCCTAATATAGTGTTCAATCAAAAGTTATCATGCAAACGGACCCAATCTAATATGTGGTCTAATTAAACAAATTGATTTAAAGAGAATTTCAATTAATTGATAGAAAATAAAAAAAAATCATTAAAAATGTACAAATACCTTAATTTTTCGTATAAAATTTGTTAGGTTTCAAAGAGTTTCTCCAATTTTTTTTATAAATATAAAACAATAAGGTTTATATGATTAACACTTTATATAATTTTAAATTAAAATTTTTAAGTTTAAAATATCAAAAAATAATATTTAAAAATATTAAAAAATTTAATTATTATTTAAAATATTTAATTAGATAAAGTTACTATGATTGTTTTTTAATAATTAATGTATTGATAATTAAATTATTTTATTAAGTATTTAATATTCCATTTATTATAATATTGGATTGTTAAGTAACTTAATTAGTAATTCATTATCTAAATACAAGCATGCATATTTTAAAATAATAATGATATTTTGTTGTATTACTCAAATATGTTTTTTTTTCTTAGTTATTCAGCATTAAATTTAATATTGAAAAATATAATTCTTTAAACTAATTTAAATAAAATATTCGATTTGTTACAATCATTTTTAATATAATTTATGTTCTACATTTAAATTAAAACTTCTTATGTATTTTTTAATATTAAAATTGTTATTTTAATATTACTAACTAGATTAATTTTAAAATCAAATTGCTTCACATTTTATTTGATATTAGAAAAATGATTGTTTTCTTGTTATGAATTATTTATGTTAAAGTACAAAATGTTTTTATCGCTATCATAAATGTGTTATGTTTTATGCATTGTTAACCACCTCTATTAGGAAAAAATTATATTTGCCAAAAAATATTTGTACCTTCTTTTATAAAATTGGAAAACAACGATTTAAAAAATATATATATATTCGTATCATTTGCATCATATGTTTAAGAAAATAGATGTTCTTACCACTAATAGATACTCCCTTTTGCTTCTTTATTACTTTATTACTCTATATTGATTACTCTATGATGCTCCATGATTGACATTATCTAGCTTATGTGTGATGATGATTAGAATATTAGGATTGCACATCATTAATTTATAAGTTAGAATTATTCAAAACGAAAATACACCAAGCCTATGATTCCAACGAGTAGTGACAAATTTGGTTCATCATGTTAGACATAGATATATACTATACCAACTATTAATTTTGTTGATACACATATTATATCAAGACCATATAAGTTTGTGGGATCCCCACACCTCTATGTGATGAAGAGTTTGTTAAAGTGTCGATGTAATTTTCAGAAGGCAGATGGAATAATAGATAAGACACTACCTAGAGATTTCATCCTCATTTTTCGAGGACTTTAGATCTGGCTCCAAGTTTCCTATAAAGCACCTATAGTTTATTGCCCCTCCCAATACTGAGAGAGCACTTTCGATTAAAATTAGTCGATAAATCACTAAATAGGGAATGTATAATAGCAGTTAGTGGAGTGAGTTTAGAATGCTATGAGATTTATTATTTAATTTAAAGTTGGGGAACGATGACGCCATCTAGATCCCATGGTTCTCCATCCCGTGTCAGCCACGGTCTCCGCTAAGTCAAAGGAGGTAGTCGAAACCCGATCAAGGATCCTTGTCGAACCATGGGTTACGCCATCCAATGTATCCTTGTAGACTTTGGGTGGAGTTTGTCTAAAGGGACTGTAGAGAAAAATTTCTAAATAAGTTGTCGCTTTTCAAATTGGTGAGAAAAAAAGACAAAACTTATAGAAATTCTTCTTTAGGATGCCACATATCCAAGATGTGCTTATTCGTGATCGAGTACATCATCAAAAAAATAGTGTACCAACTCAAGAGATAGAAGTCACTACCCTTTAATAGACCTAATCACCTCAAGGACTCAAGGACGATGGGTCTCAGTATATATACTGAGAGATTATTCCACTACTTTACATGAAAAAGAAAAGCATGATTTATTTTAAACTAGGTTAAGTTTCCTACAGGCAAGCCCCATAGTTAATTACATCCTAAGGAATGTGGATTCCTTAGGAAAACTCTCGATTAAGGTAAATGATCATTGTCTTTGGAGATTTTAATATGATGGACTATCAATTGATTGGTTTATTTTTGAAGATCAAATGGGATTGATCAAAGAGAGAGAGAGTTAATATTGAAGCCAAAAAAGAAGATAAGAGGAGATGCCCACATGCTAGAAACCTGAGCAATCTCAAACTATCCTATAGTTAGGCTTTACATTTTTTAAATTGATTTAAATTTTTTAAATTGAATTTTTCATTGAAAATTTAGGACTTATGATTTTTTAACAAAGGATTAAGGAAATGCCAAAGAGGTGAGGAATTATGTTTATAGCCCATAAAGGGGAGAAGCAACCTCAAAACCTAAATCTAAGGAGCTTCAGTGAGGGCCAGCAACACAAACTAAATCTAAGACGAAAAATGGGTAATTGGTTTACCTCCATAAGAGAGAATAAACCACCCGACTGACTGGACTTACAACCGTCTGGGGGTGGCCACCAACTAACTCTTCCTACGATTTTAAATACATGTAGGCAAGTCATTATACTTATACAAGATAGCTAGGTTATTATTTATTTATAAAGAGACTAAGTCCTTAAACTCACCCCTAAAGAGACTAGATCATGTAAAAGGACATGCTTCAAATGACCTAAATCTAATGCAATTCAAATTTTATTTTATTTTTGGACAATTATTTTAATTTAATAGGATTCATATGACTAATGCATGAAAAATAAAGTTATTGGCAAAATTAGCGAAGGGGAGGTGAGTTTCCACTATGGCTCTCAAAGGTCAAGCTAAGTTTTTCTTACAAAGGTGGAAGCCCTCATCAATAGTGAAATAAGATGTATTTATATATTGAAAAGAAATACGCATCCAACGGGTTGCTAATACTTTTATCTTGATTTTAAACTTAAGTTTTAGGTGAGGTTATGAGTTGTTTAATTTTTTATATTGAGTTGTTAAGTGGGTAAAAGAATTATTTTTTCCTAAAGTGCCTAATCCACATCCAGGACATATATAAAACAAGGAAGAAACTAAAAAAAGCATGCCACTTAATGCAAAAGCTAAACAAATCATCAATCAATTTATAAAGCTAATCGTAAAAAGAATAAAAGGCCGTTGTGGTCGGGCACCACCGCACAAATCCAAAAATATCAAATTGGGTAGCCGAGCTCTACCTTTATACAACTCGGATTACAAATGAATTAAATTACAATTAAGCAAAGGAATTCATTGTTATGGGGGTCTTCATGCTTTATTTTTTCTTTCTTCTACTATTCTTCTTTCTTCTTTGGTTCCTCCTTTTGGATGGTTGGAAGGTTCATGCTCCAATGCTTCACATGGTGCATAAGATAGGATCTTATGACCAATTCTCATCCTAATCCCCATAACAATCATTCCAAAATCCTAATTGCACAAATTTACATGAAAAGGAAAAGAGAAAATCTAACTAACACTTGTAAAAAAAAAGGTTAGCTAAAACAAATCACACAAATCCCAAGCATGTATATTGGACTTATCACCCCACACATGGGTGACTAAGTCCACCTGGCCTATTGGATTATGCTTAGGGGTATAAAACACCTGCAAGTAAAAGTATTTAAATTTTTTATTTGTGATAGCACCCTTAAGCACAATCCGCAAAAAAAGAATAGTTAGACTAAGAGCATCCTACTATTCATTCTATGAGCATACACCCTAATATACTAAAATATATATCACAAAAAAATATCAAACCATACCGACCTAACCTAAAGCTAGAAGTGGTGACTTAGGCTAATGTGTGTGCTTGAAGGTTTGTGTGGCATGCTTAGCTATGGCTTTAGTTTCAAATTTTCTAAGTGTGAAATAATGTTCAACTTAGAGGAGGGTTTTATTTAAGTTTTTTAATTATTTTAGATTGATTTTATTTCATGTTTTGATTTGGTTCAAGTGAATCCTACAATTAATTACTAATTTATGAAGAGAGGGAAAGAGAAAACTTCTCTTTCTTCCCAAACCTTCTAAAGTAGATTCAGATTTTAATTTTATTTAGGTGAATGTTTTGATTAAATCTTTAATTAATCCTAAGTTTAAATGAACTCTAAACAAACCAATTCAAAAGAAAGGTATTTTAAGATTAAATAAAATGAATCAAAATTCACATAACACACATTACTTCTTTTCTTTCCCAACATCTACAAAATGCATATGGATGGATCCTAAGCATGTCTACATAGAAATGAAAATATTTAACACACTTTATGACTCATGCTAAGTAATTCATTTAGGAAAATTTAGAAGTTGAAAATGCATGATTTTTCTTAAGTAGAAAGGGGTTTCCTTTATCCAAAGTTTCACATACACACATGAAAGTAAGAAAGGCATAAGTGAGTAGTGTTATTATTAACGAGGTGTAAGGTACAAGACCTAATTAGGGTTACTTAAAGTCTCGCAACCTCGGGGTTGTCCAGACTAATATACCACTTTCCTTAAATACAAACATATTATAAAAGAAATGAAATAGAAAAGGAGAATGCAAAAGTTGTATTAATGGATTCATTTTGCTTATGCAATTTATGTATGCAAGTATAGGTAACCCTTCTTAAGTGGTAGCATAAAGATAAATAGGATATGTAATTAGGTAAGTGTTAGGTCCTTTTCAAATGGACCATATATCTTACCAAATTCTCATTCAAAACTATAGCAACATAAGAGAGAAAGGAAACCTATGCTAAGCATACATTTATAATCTTTCACATGCAAGCTCATAATTAAAATATAAGTAGCATACTTTCAGATTTGATATTTGATTTATATGTTTTGAAAGTAATTTGAATTTAGTAGTGATAATAGCAACTCATATTTCTACTTTAGCCAACACATGCAAATTTGACATAAAGTAAACAATTTCATTTTTTTTTTTTGAAATTTGAATTTAAAAAATATGAATGCATGAAATCACATGACATACAAATTTTACTTGTTGGGGAAAGATTTAAAGCAATAAAAGCATGTAAACATATTCACTTCACTTAAATCCTAAAGACATTCTTATGAAATAAGAAAATTTAAAATAAATCAAAATGAATTCAATGTGATTTTTGTTTAGTTTGAAGTTTGATTTAATTTTGAAAAGGTGAGTTGAGTTTGATGTTCCTAACCCATTACCACATGTGTTTGATATTTTTGTTTAATTTTTATATAATTAGATCCATTTTTATGTATTAATTAGGTTAAGATATGAATTAACTTAATTAACCATTACCTACACCACCTTAGAATAATTAACCAAATAATTATGAGTCAATGAGATGACATAAAACCAAGAAATTTAAATTTGTAATGCACCTAATAAGAAAAAGGCCTAATGCAATTTGGCTCATAATTAAAGGTTAATTAAGCTAAGGGATTTAGCTTAAGTAATTTTAAAACACCCTTTCATACATATGAATTGAGTTTTGATTTCCTTAATTAAACTTAGGCTATTAAACACCTAAGCATCTACCCAAAGTAGTTTGATTAAGTTCTCAAACTTTTTAAAAATTTTAGAAATTAATTAAGGGGATAATTAATGAATTAACCCTTAATTAAGATGAGATTAAGGAGAGAAAAGGGGGTTTAGGGAATAGCTTAATAGAAATGCTTCAAAATTATTTCCTAAACCTCCTATCTACAATCGACCCTTAATCAACCCTAATCATGGATTAAAATCACTAATCATACCCTAATTATGCTTAATTACATAAGTGGTAATTAAGAAATCCATATGCAATTCTTCTAATTAAGCCTTCAATAAATCCCAAGGTAATTAGTAAAATGAAGTTTTCAATAAAACCCAAAATCAGAGAAAATTATAATTCAAAACCCATTGAAATTAATTTTAAAATATTTTAGGTTGAATTATCTTTCCATAAGATTTTATTTCATATTTTTTGAATTTTATTAAGAGAGTTATGAATTTTAGAAGATACCTAGATTAATTAGAATTAATTAAAGCATTTTAACTAATCCTCCTCCACGCAAGGCTCGGCCGGCGATTTACACGCCACCGCAATGAGTCGCTTCGATTAAGTGTCAAATCCAAAAGGCATGGTGGATAATTGATCCGTCCGATCAAAGATCTGACCGAGATCTCCGTGATTTTAAAAAAGGATATATAAAATTCTAAATGTGGAATTATCTCGCCCATCCAAAATGCGTGGATGGACGCGAGATCTCCAAGTTCTTCCCCTTGATCAACAAAGATTTGTCCATGATCTGGGTGATCAAGCTCGATTGAGCTGATTCAAACCAAATTCAAACCAAATTTAATCCACCAAGGATGGGAGTGTGAACCTTCCACTGGGAAGCGGTTTAAGTCATCCACAAGGAAATGAGAGGTTGATTTGATTTGAGTCTCATGGAGGAGAAAAAGATTTGATTTCATTTCGTTGGGGAAGAGGGTTGAATTTGTTTCAATTTTTGTTATGTTTGAATTTTGAGATGAATCGTTGGTTTGTGATGGACCACTAAGTGAGCCACGAGGCCAAGACCTAATTTAGATTTACCAATCCAAAGGGATAGCTAAATATATAGTAGAACTAACCAAATGGATGCAGATGCGAAAGTACTTAGGAAGAAAGCAGTAGACTTACATTCTCCAAGTAATGACCGATTATTGAGTAGCCATGGAAGCCTAGACCTAACTCAAATATAGTCAAGATTGATTTCATTTTAGATTTGTTTATTTTGATTATGATGGATCTCATAGGTTTATGAACTACACGAGTAGGGGCCATGGAAGCAGACCTAACTCGATTTTATCAAGGGGGAGTAGTTTACCAACCACAAGGTGAAACTATCCAATTAAGGGGAAATGTCTTTTGGTATACAATGGTTAAGTTAGAAAGAAAGCATGAGGACCCACATCTTCCACAATCAAGGAACCACTAGGGTGATTGGTTGCTTTGGGCAATAAATCATCACGAGGCACTATGAGTGAATGCCACGGGGACTTACGCTCAAAGATAGTCAAAATTGATTTTCATTTTTAGATTTATTTTGATGGATTGATTGGTTTGCAATTGATCAAACCGGAGAAGGAGCTTATAGATAGGGGTGTCAATGTGGGTGTTGGTCCCACCCAACCGAATTCGGCCCAATAGAGTTCAACCCCACCGATTTTGGAAACGGGTCAAAACTTTAACGAACCCACTGAGATTAACCCAACGACCAACTGGTCAATTTCGCCAATTTTGGGTTGATTTCGTCAATTTTGAGCGGTCAAAACCGTCAATTCGGTTGAGAGAGTCAACCCGACCCGAAAAATTTTCGGGTCAATTTCTTCAACCCGAACCCAACCCGAAAATTTTTCGGGTCAACCCAAACGCGGATTTTTCGAGTCGGGTTCGTGTCGAGTTATCGAGTCGGGTCAATTTTTGACACCCCTACTTATAGAGGCCTAGGCCTATTTCAGATTCACTGAACCAAAGGGAGTAGCTTCTAGATGTGAGAGAATCCCACCAAAGGAGTGCCATTCTTTGCAATAATCGATTGAAGGGAAGAAAGCTCGTGGACTCACATCTTCCACTGGAAAGAAAAGATCACTGGGGTGATCGGTTGCTCCAGGCAACAAATCAAATCCGACCTAAGGAATAAGATAAAATACATATCTAATAGCTAGGATGACACCAATGAGGATGCTGAGTTTGTCAAGTAAGAAGCAAATATTTTGCTGGTTAAAGGAAAACAGGCATAAAGATACTCCTCATTTTTCTAAAATATTTATTTTAGATGCAATATATATATATATATATATATATATATATATATATATATATATATATATATATATATATATATATATATATATATATATATATATATTAAAATAGAGCAACAAGAGAAATGTAGCAATGCATGTAGTCAACCTATTTGGTGAACTCCATAACCCAAGTGCCTGAAAATATGTAGATGTCTTTGAAATTAGAGAAACCGGCCTTCTTTGCTAATGATTTAAACTCTTCCCACGTCCTCTCTTTTCCTTCAACATTAACCTTACCATTTTCAGGTAGTGCCTTCCAACAATTCTTTAGCAAAATCAAACAGTTTTCATCGCTCCAATTATGAAGAATCCACTAGAAAATTTTGTAAAATTAGCTCCTTTTAATAAAAAAAAAATCTAATCTTGCTCATAAATTGACATGTAAATATGATAGAACTTATGATAGTAGCTTAAATTAATAATGAATATTAAATTTTGACATGAACTCTCAATTGATTATTAATAGATAAAGTTTTGATCTCAAGCTTTAGTCATCCGAGCAAGTTGTTTTCCTACTCAACTTAAAATTATTATATTTAGTGAAAATACATGATTACTTCATTCGTGTATGTCCCCCGAGATGTTGTTCTTATTCTCGTTTATTTAATTTTTGTTTGAAATTGACTCGTGTTCGAAATAGCTCGCTTATAGAGTGTTCGTTGGCTCAAAAAATTGTTGGTGTTGTTCATGTTCGCCGAAATTGGCTCGCTTTTATTTTTTAATAATATTTATTTTTCTTAATTTTCATTTAAAATTTAAAAAATTAAAAAAGTAAAAGAAATATTTAATGGAATATTAAACAAAAAAATTAAGTACTATTAAAAATTAAAACTAAAAGATATACAAAATAATGATATACAATCAAAATTTTATTTTACATTAAAAAAATTTAGTTATATAGTAAAAAAACTAGGTAATATTAGCAAAATCAAGTAAAAATTTAGTTAATAGAAACTAAATGATATACAATCAAAAATATTTTTTTACACAAAATTTAATACAATTTAAAATGCTAACTCATATTATCACAATTTACAAATTTACAACTTACTAGAATAAATTTATCCTAAAAATTTACATGATAATATACAAGTAACAATTTGATTCAAGAAAAGCTAACAAAATAGTGATATTACAATTTCCAAATTTCCAAATCCAATCCAATCCATAGCTTCAAGCCTTCAAGTCTTCAAGCTTTCAAGCCTTGAATCTTGAATCTTCAAAATAGTAATCGCTTCATGTAAACAAAACTAACAAGAAAATATGAAATAAATATTATGAATGGGCTGAAAATTAAAATAAATAATCATTGATGTCGCTTTGGTGGCTATGTGAATTATAAACATTCAAAAAATTGACAAAATGAAAGATTAATAATAATAAGTGTAGGAAAAAATGAAATGAACATTGAATAAGCTAAAATTAGAATGAGAAGGAAAAAATGTAAAAAAAAAACTTAGTACATAATATAATAACAAAGAACAATTAGAAATCACAAAAAACTAAATTGAATGTTTGAAAATACATACAACCAACTATCAAGCTAAGTTTCATCTCATACATCTATTTAGTTTTCCATCATAGCCTATTAATGTGTAATATCACAAGTGATATTACACATTAATAATTCTAGCATCTTCTAAATTGACCAAGTGTAGCATCTATTACACATTAATAATCGCAGCTCTAAACTCCAAATGTCATCAAGCCCAAGACAAAACCAAACCCAAGACGTAAAACCAAGCAATCACCCAAGAGTCAAGACAAAGATTCACCAAACTAAAGGTCATCAAGCCAAAAGCACGAGATGGAAACCAAACCCAAGATAGAAATAATCACCCAAGAGTCAAGACAAGAGCCCCAAACTCCAAATGTCATCAAGCCCAAGACAAAAAACCAAACCCAAGACGTAAACCAATGAATCACCAAGAGTTAAGACATTCAGGCCCCCAAACTAAAGGTCATCAAACCAAAAGCACCTAAGATAGAAACCAAACCCGAAGATAGAAACCAAGCCAAAATCACCCAAGAGTCAAGACAGCATTCAGCAGCCCCCCAAACTCCAAAGGTCATCAAGCCAAAAGCACCTAAGACAGAAACTAAACCCGAAGACAAAAACCAAGCCAAAATCACCCAAGAGTCAAGACAACAGCCCCCCAAACTCCAAATGTCATCAAGCCCAAGACAGAAACCAAACCCGAAGACAGAAATGCCATCAACACCAACACTTCAAGAATAATAAAAACTCTTTCAAGGCTCACGCTAATAAACAACCATATAACCAACTATGCTAATAAGTCATCCTGTAAGTGTCAACCACCAAATGTTACAGAATAATCTCAAGTAAGATAGCCAACTATTAAGATGCCAAAAATAATCTCAAACTGAATAAAACATAAACATAATTATAGCAATAGTTGCTAGTCAAGATAACTACATGTCCAAATTAAATAGCACAACTATATGTCCAAATTAATAAAGAAAATAAGTCCAAATTAAACAAATAAATGTAAGTCAAAATTTAACATCATAAATGAAAATTAGATTGGAAAGAGTAAATGCAAGATGATTTATTGATGCTTGTATCCATCTCCATTATTAAACATACTAAAAGATTCTCCTCCTCCATTAACTCTTTGAAATAAAATTATAATGAGAGAATAAAAATTTATCGATATATTAAATAGAACTTAGTTGGAAATGTACCAAAGGATTTTTTGTTAAATAATACCTGATCCAACTAGCATAAAACAAGTGCATTGAATGTTTTGGAGATAAAGATCTTGCAATCATAAGAACTCTACCACCAAAGACTAAATACATCTGATGCAAATAAAGTTATGGGAATTGTTAAAATATCCTTAGCTATTTTGGATAAAATAGGATACTGAGTACTATCTTCCACCATTCAAGAACATCAAATAATCATTATTGGACAAGTATAATCCCTCCTCCAAATAAGTTTGCAAATCGATTTTGATATCAATAGAACCGTAAGCAACAATAAAATCAAGAAATCAACATATCAAAATTTGATGAAAATGGCAATCATCTATGAAGATCCACTAGAATTGAAGAGCTTGAGTACTAGTATCAATAATATTGATTAGATTTAAACATTCTTAACATTAATCTTGGATTCTATAACTAGAGTATATTTTAAAATGTAAAGTAATAATTTCATTTTCAAATTATATAACATAATTTTTGAGTAAATTGCATTTTTATTTGTCAAATTTAATTTTCATAACAATATCATTTTGATGAATTCATCTAATGAATTGCATTCTTCAATAAGTAGTTTCTTTACATGCATAAGTATAAATATATTTGTAGTTGGATAAGAAGAAAAATCATTTTGTCACATTATGAAAATAGAAAATATAATCTTTATAGCTATAAAATTTTATAAAACCATTAATTAAATCTCAATATAATGAATAAACATATTTTAAATCTCAAGCATTATAAGTGGAGTTCCATCTTGTTAACATCAATATAATTGAAGTATCCCTAATTATTTTTCCACTTCAACAAACTTATGTAAATAAAATTTTGCTATTTTATTAATATTTATGTGTTATTTGTTGTACCTCTTCAAACCATCTAACCATTATATTCAAAATGTGAGCACAACATCTAACATGAAAGAAAATCTTGAAAATGTAACTTTCCTCTAGATTGAAAATATATATAACTAATTTTATTCGATAGTATATTAAAATATTAAAAATTGAAGATAAAATAATATAAAGAAAATGAAAATCAAACAGACAATAATATTAGTATATGCCAATAGATTTTAAAACAGACAAATGAGAATGAGAAGAGTAAAAGAAAATGAAAAATTAAACAGAAAATATATAGTATTAAAGAGACAAAGAAAATAATTAAAAAAAATTTAACCATAAGTATTTCAATAATTAATAACCAAATCATCCACAACAAGCATATATATAAGGTGGAGAATATTATAGGAATAAAATAATATTAAGCATTTAATAATTTACAAACATAATATAACATCAAGATAAGTTACAAATGAAAAAATCGTAAAATTGTAAAAACTTAAGAGCATTTCTCCTTTAACATGAAACCAAGTAAGAGGATTAGAGGAATTTCTATTCAGATAGATAAATAACTCAAGCAAGAGTAATTGTTCATATCAACAAAAAAAAAATACACATTAAAAAATAAATATATAAATTGTGAGGGATAAGAGATTAAGAATGATATCACATGCAAAGTAAGTCCCAAGTACTTGATAAGAAGAAGAAAATAATGTAAACCTAGAAAACTAGAGAGTCTCAGAGGTTCTTATTATTACAAGATTGTATTTAAGCAAATTAAAGACTCTTAAGAGAATCTAATAGAACAGAGAGAAGAAACTAGAAAGTGATGAGGGACCATGTGATTAGAAAATTCAAAAGTTGAGAGAGACCAAGAGAATCAGACATCGTGTTAAGGTCAAGCACGAGGAAGGTATATCCTTCAATTGTTTTAAATCGCAGAGATAAATTGCATGGCTTTATGATATAACCTAAATATTACTTACGACATCATAATATCCTTAAAATTGCAATTATAATTTATTTAACTTATTTGATTTAAAATGTTTCAACTAATTTAATTATAAATTAAATATAATTTTAAAAATATTTAATGACATAAATTATATTTTCAATAAAATTTATATAATTAATTATAATTATTTATTTATAAGCAATCGAAAAAACACATTAACAAAGGATTTCATGTTCATTTATAAATCTAAAAAAGTTTATTCGTTGTATTAATTAAAGCAAAGAATTTGTGTTTTGAAATAATTTTTTTTAATCAATCATTGTCATAAAAAAATTTCATTTAATTATGTATAAATGAACATATATAAAAAAAATTTTGAATTAAATTTTTACTATTTGAATTCTAAATTTAGCAATATATAAATAAATTGAATGTTTTGATAAGATGAGTCTAATAATAATAAAATATTTATAGTAAAAATAATGTATATTAATTGAACCAAATTTTTTGAAATTTTAAATAAGTTGAAAATCAAAATAGTAACCAAGGTGAAATTTATCATTAGGAACTAGAAGAGAGAATTTAAGGTTCAAAGCTAAAATAATAAACTTGATTATTAATTAATATTAAATTTATTAAATATTAATTTAATTAAATGATAAAATAATATAAATATATAAGAATAAAATATAAAAAATATATATAAAATATTTTAAAATATTAATTTTAAGATTGATATTTATAAGATATAATTATATCTATATTATAAAATAATTATGTATATATTAAATATATTTAAAATCTTAAAATGATAATATGAATTTATAAATACAAATTTATCAAAAGAATATAATTTATTAAAATTATAGTTTATAATAAAATTAAAAAATTAGAATAAAAAAAAATATTTTAAAGCCTTGTCAAATTAAAATATGTATAAAAATATTTAAGCATATTATTATAATTCATGACATATGTATATTAAAAGATTTAAAATTTAAAAATTTTGATAATGTAAGTTTTGAATATAAATATAATTTATAATCTAGAAATATAAGATTACAATATATAAAAAAATTTATAAAATATTTATAAAATAATATAATGAATTATATTCTTAAAAATATATATTATAAATTATAATTTATAAATAAAATATAAAGTTAATAATTAAAATATTATTTTTTATTCTTATATTTTAAATCCCATTTGATATTACTAGAGCTCAAATCATATAATTCAAAATTTCAATCATAAAGTCAAAAGTTTCCCATATTCAACTATTTTAGTCCCACATCATAAAGAGAAGAAGGTGTTGTACTTTTTTATTGAAAAATAGAGCTCCTCAGAATGAGCATGTAATATATTTAAGCATATTATTATAATTCATGACATATGCATATTAATAAGATTTAAAATTCAAAACTTTTGGTAATGTAAGTTTATGAATATAAATATAATTTATAATATAGAAATATAAGATTACAATATTAAAAAAAGTATATTAAATAATTTATAGAATATTTATAAAATAATATTATTTAGTCTCACATCATAAAGAGAAGATGGTGTTGTACTATTTATATTGAAAAGTAGAGCTCTTAAAAATAAGTTTGTGATATATTTAGAATAATTTGATGGACATATTATTTATTTAATTCAAGCACATTTATAATTATAAAATTAGTTTTAAAATTATATAATTTCATCAAAAAATATTTTAAAAATATATTTCATTAAATTTAATATTTAAATATAATATTTATAAAATTTAATTAAATAATTAGGTCCTATCCATTTTAAAACATTGGTTTTAACAAAGCTTTTTCTCCAATCTCTTGATTAACCCAATTTGGGAAGGTATAAAGACCTTAGGAAGAAAAGGAAACAAAGCTTCTTTATGCACTTAATCTCTTGATTAACCCAATTTGGGAAGGTAAGATTAGGAAGAAAAGGAATAGTTCTTTATTTTATTTATTATATGGTTTTATTTTATTATTATTATTTTTCTATCATGCAAAGTAGAATGGAAGCTTTTGTATAGAACTTGGATTTCAACAAAACCTTGGTAAACCTATGGTTAATCATACTTAGATCCCTAGCTATTATCCGTGGAATCAATGGCTAGGGAGTTGATTAATATCATTTAACAAAGCTAGGCAAGTGTATCCCCTATTTAGAAAATTCAAATTGATTAAGTACATTTAAAGTTATTCTTTTACTTACCTAACTTTATTTAAGTTTTGCTACTATAACTTGGTTAACCATGGTGAATGGTTTATAATGGGAGTGATTAAAGCCAATATAGACTAAAATTGAGTAATTTTATAATGATTAATTATACTCTTGGTTAGATTCAAACAATTTCCAAATGTATCCTATTTAGACACATTGAAACATTGGACTTAATTAATTGAAATAAAGGGTTCAAATGAGTTGAACAAAAGTGTATTTCTAATATCCTTTCATGGGTTTGATTTAATTTGAGTATTTGGTTAGACAAATTTATTTTAGAAAGTAAATGTTGGGGTTTATGCTTGGATTTGAAATATTTGACCAACTGGCAAAACCCATTGTCAACAATGATGGGATTTGGTTAAAATCATATTAGAATATTATAATGAAGCTCAACCCAATTAATTAGATCATTCATAGTGATTAACCCTATTTTAACTCATTTGACCTATTTTGGTTAAATAATGAGTTAAATTGAGTCATACACAATTAAAGTCAATTGACCGAACTATATGATCTAAGCAAGAAGAATACAAATATATATTCTATGAGAAAACATTTTATCATTACTTTTGGCTCATTTATTTTAATAAATTATGTATTTGATCACATTGGGTTATTTAAGATTAATTTGGTCAACTTAGGTTCAACTAACACATTCTCCATATTTAACAAGTTTTTATTAACCTAGTACATCCTAATAAACTCTTAGGTTCATGTAAACAAAATGAAGAGGGCCTATAGAATTGAGCTTTCTACTAACTTTCATGTTTAGCTTATAGTTGAGATTCTATTATTTTCTTTCAATTCAACATGAACCAAATTCTATTTATGTTAACCCCATGAGTCTTCACATAAAAATTCTATTAGTAATGTCATCATTTATAGTAGTGAATATCATTTTAAGCAATGTTCATTAGTGATAACTTGATTTATTACTTCATCTTGTAAGGACATATATATTCTTTGTTGAACATCTTAGTATGTTTCAACTTTGCTTTAAAATATACTTGGCTGTGTATAAGAAGTGAAGATAGTTGATAAAAACTATTGAGAAAGCAAATGACTCATTGCAAGGGCACTTATTAGGTATATGAATTTTTTTTTTATTTTGGTGGTCATGCTTTAGAGATGTGTTAAAATATTAAACAGATACCACCAATCTAAATGAATTAATAATGTAAAATTAAAATTAAGCTTTTCATGAATGCTATTATAATTAATAAGCAATATGTAATTAGATAAAATCATTAGTTAATTTTAGCATCTTTCATTTGGTGATCGATGCCTTGTAATATAAGGATGAATACCATATTGGTCCATGTGACTTTAATTCCAACAAAATATCTGCAATAAAATTTATTTATTGCCATTTTACATAATTGTGACACTGATAACCAGTACTTGAACATATCAATAAGTTATATATGTACATTTAACCATCATTTTTTTAATTTATCATTTTATTAATTGCAAAAAAATAGAGAGAATACTATTTGAACTTTATGAAAAAAATCTATCCACAAATAGATTTATATATATATATATATATCAAAATTATAGTTTAATAAGTATGTTTATTGCCATAATTTTGGGATTTTGATGCCAAAAAATAATTGTATACAATTAAAGCTTATGCATTTATTAAGCTATATATAGATCCATATAATGAAGTGTGATGATAAGTGGTCATTATTTAATTATCATGATGATTTTAAGAAAATGTATCCATTATATAGAACAAGTTAATATTTACTAATCACAATTATTTTTAATCTAGATAAGAAAGTCAAAAAATCTTATTGTCAAAGAAGAAAACAAAGAAAAGTTTCAATTTTAACAATACCTTTTATTAGATGTAATAGTGATATGTATGTTAGTATATTTTGTAGGTTTGGGTGACTTAACAATTATGAGAATAATCACAAGATGATTAATATCAAATGCATGTAAAAATAAAAGAATTTTTATTGCTAAATAAGATTATGTTCTTTGTTTATTAATGATATTTGAAAATAACTATATCACTTAACATGTTCATTTATTAACATATTAGGTTTTTAAATTTAATCACTAATTTGATAGTATAAATTTCATAAGGAAGAATGGAAAAAGATGTCTTGTTATTTTGTGGAAAATTTAAAACCTCATGAAATAGATATCTAATAGTCAGATAATGCTAATGAGGATGATGATTTAACAACAAACAACAAGAAAAAAAATTTTACACATGAAGGATGGAAAATAAACAAAGATACTACTCATTTCTTGAATATTTATTTAGATGCAACCAACATGGCAAGAGAAACAAGAGAATTTAGGCATGCAATGAAACACAAACATTTAGAAACAAGAGAAATGCATCAAATTCATATCAAACATTAACATAAATCATATATATATATATATATATATATATATAAATATATATATATATATATATATATATATATATATATATATAATATATATAAATATATATATATATATATATAAATATATATATATATATATATGAATATATTCTTCATAATAGTTCACCCACTGTGAATCATAACCCAAGTGCTCTAAATATATAAATGGCTCAAAGAAATTGAGAAATACCTCCTTGCCAATGATTTATACTCTTTCCAATGTCCTCTCTTCCTCCAAGGAAGTGACTCATCATGATGACATCAAGATTATAGACAAACTTGCACATCTTGTTCAAGTGAAGAATAACTCAACTACAATCACCTTCCCATTTTCAGTACCTTCCAACAATTCTTCAACAATTTCAAACAATATTCATGCTCCAATCATGAAGAATCTAATCATGCTCATAAATTGACATATAAATATATGGATTAAATAGGTAACATAGTAAATGGTGAAATTCTCCATAAATTATTAATTGAACTCATGACTAATCATATTACATGCAATGTAATGAGTTCATAATAAATAGATTGATTTTTTTTATAGCTTGAAAAATCAAGCATCATATGACTTAATTATAACCTCTATAAGAGTTGATATCATAGGACTGTTGACCAACAAATTAGACTTATATATCAAATATGTAAAGTTTGTATTTTTATATGATCGGTTAATAACATATAGCTAAGTTTATGTTGAATGATAAATATAAAATGCATATACTTGATGCTCGCAAAAACAAATGTGGGCAAAAACATAAGATATTTTCAACATTTTGTCAATATGTGAATAACACCACAAAAAATATATAATATATAAGGGAAATGAAATATCATTTGTAGAAATGATTTTATAAGATGTGAATCTTATAAGTTATGACACTAATCCCATTAAAAATTGTTTTTCTAACTTAAAAATATTACATTTTGGCATGTGATAATGTAAACATGTAATTTTATAATTTTCATGATTAAATTTTATTTTATAGCATAAAATAAATTTTTTTTCTTTCCTGTGAAAAGTAAAATTTCTAATAAAGGTCAATGACTTGCCAAAAATAGTTAATTAGGGATAGTCTAAATTACTTAAGGTAAACAATGGTTTTGGTTTGGATATCAATGATTGATTATTATCCACTAAATGACTTTGTTTTATGAAACAACTTGGGAAATTTATTATTGTTTATGTTGATTCTCTCATATGTTCATTATATATATAATAATATATTTATATATATATATATATATATATATATATAATATATATATATATATATATATACATATATATATTATTAATTTATATTTATATATATGTTTCATAAGAATAATTAGAGTAAATTTAATTTAGCTTCTTTTAAGAAAGCAATATTCATTTAAAGAGTTTTAAATTTAAAATAGAATTTTATGAAAAATTAAAAGAGGAAATATTAAAAAAAAATTATATAATTTATTTTAAATATATTATTATATAATATTAAGAAAACAAAATTTTTATATTTTTAATATGTTAAATATGTATATGATTAATTATAATTGATAATTGATTCTTTAAGTTGAAATTTAAAAATTTAATAATATTAAAAAATATATGAAATGGTAAAAATGGTAATAAAATTAATTTCCTCTTTTTATAAGAAAAATTATAATTATTTTAAATACATGCAAAAAATATTATATTTAATATTTATTTTAATATTTAAAATCAAATGAAGTAATTATAGGATCTTTTGTTGGATTTAAAATTTTATATATAAACAATTTTGAGAGCTATTTAATTTAAATATCCTAAAATTTCTAAGGATATTTTAATATTTTTTATAAATTATTTGCTTTTAACATCAAGATTTGTAAAAATTTAATGTCATATCATATATATATATATATATATATATATATATATATATATATATATATATATATATATATATATATATATATATAATGATAATATAATCAAAAGAATATTTATTTTTTTATCATTCTATCTATGTTAGTAATATCAAAAGAAAATTAATTTAATTTTAAAATTTAATTAATTTCAAAGAAATAATAGTTGGTTTTATCCACCAATGAGCACAATTTGAAGCAATAAGACCTTCATGAAAATGTATGATGGAGGAACACGCCAACATATCTCCACCCACATGTTTCCACTCAACAAATATCATCAAAATAATTATATTTGGAATAAATAAGCGAAGACAAATGAAGATTGAGATGTGGAAGATCAAAATAATTTGTATCATTAACGCCATTACATTATAAAAAAAAAATGAAACAAAAAAAAAACACATCATACAAGAGAGAAAATTAAAAGATTTTAAAATAATGCAATAATTACATATATCTTAATAAAGAACAATTTAGAGAATATTATTACAATAAATAACTAAATAAAGCATATCTAAAAGATCAAACATAAATAAATAAGAAAACTAAAACAAGATAAAGTTTTAGATAATAACTAACAATAAAAATATAATTGAAAATCAAGAAATAAAGATATATAAATACAAATAAAAATATAACTAAAAAATAAGAAAGGAACCAACATATGAAAAATTATATTACATAATATAATAAAAAACAAATAAATAACAAATCTTGAAAATTAAAAAGAAATATAGAGATCTAGTAGATAAAAAGAAAAAGATGTATAAATAGATTAAAAAATTTATGAAAATATATTTTCTTAATTCTTTTTCTTCTTCTTTCATATATCTTTTATTTCTTTTTATATTTTATTTAAAAAATTAAATTTTAGTTTTTAACATGATTTTTGAATTAAACAAGAGCAAAAGATTATCTAAATGAGTTTTTTTAAGTTTCATCAATATTGAGACAAAGACACAAATATTAATTATAATATTGTATTTAAATTTATTTAAATCGTTATATAAAAATCAAAATCATCATTATAACAATTTTTAATAAAGATATATTAATAACAAATAATTTTTTTATGGTACTCAAATGATCATTATTTTAAAAATTTAAAAAAATATTTTAAGATATTAAAATTCCATCCACATTATCAATTTAAACTAAATAAAAAATAAATAAATATTATATATTAAAAAAATAATAAGAATAAAAATGCTACAACCATATATATATAATAACTAGATCACAAAAAAAAAATTTTATTAAGAAATTTTGAGGGTCAATAGAAATAATGCATCAAGAAGCAAAATCATGAGTTCAACAATCCATCTATTTTGGAGTGATGTATCAATAGCTTTTTTAAGATATTTGAATTATTTATATCAATAAATTAATGTTGGACAATGCATAATTAATCAATCGTTATAACTAACTCACCTGCCATCATTAAAATTTTTTTTAAATGAAAATATAAATAATTGGTCAATTGTTACATAAGTCTATTTTATCAAGTCTTGAATCTTTAGAATTTAAGTTGATATTCTAATAATCATAAACATAAATTTAATGAAATACATATTAATTAATGAGAATGTTTATAAATATAAATTAATATATTTTAAAATTGTCAAGATGGACCTTCAATATTCATTCATGATTTTAATGTAGAGAAAGTACACAAAAAATAATTTGAGCTTTATCTTAAGTTCTTGATAATCCTTCAATTTATAATAAACTATTTAACAAAAAAATTTAAAAAGTTGGCAAAGATGTGGATAACCTCATTGAGAGAAAAAATTATAAGCAATGAACTATTGTAAACAAGACCAAATAAAAATAATACATTTATAAGTTTTTTGAATATGTGTGATAGTCAAATAATGGTTGATGTGTATTAGAGGACCCAATATATAAATTAATGTAGCTTAAAATATCATAGTATAATTTTAAGATGATAACTTAAAACTATAATAGCATGTCAATTTATGTCTTAAATAGAATTTATTATTAATATGGCATTAAAATTCATATGTAACATCATAAGAGATTTCAATACATATTTGAGTTGAAAAGTAAACAGCTAATCAACATGAAAAAATGGGTTTAAAAAAATAGATCTTAGTAAATGAGGTATAAAATATAATGCATGATTGTCTTAAATTGATTAATCTAACTTGATATTCATTTAATGGTAAATTGTACATTTGGTATTATTTATAGACACTTATAAGAATTGAATTTTAGTTTATTACAATATTCTAAAAATGATTAAAAAAAAAATTTTCATTAGTATATTTGATAAGTTATCAACTTGAAGAGTGTTTGTAAGATATTAGGAATATAAAACAAATTATGGAGTATCATAGTGAGAATTTTATGTCATAACATTGTAATATTTTCTAGACAAATGGATAAAAAAAATTCATAAAAAAAAATTTAGATTTCTATATGATAAATTTGTAAAAGAAATAACATTATAGATAATTATATTGATATCTTATGATTTATGTGGAATATTTAAGTAATAGAGGGTGATTGTAGAGATTATAAAATAATGAGAAGTATAAGATATAGTTAAACAATAATATTTATAATGACGTAATAATTTTTGAAGTTGATCAATTGATGGAGATTATATAGCAATAATTGAATGAAAAACATGGTAATGATGATTAATCTAATAGAAGTGATAAATTTGTCAATCATTATGGCTCAACTATTTAGATCTTCAAATCTTTCTAATTTGAGGAACATAATAAATCATATCTAACACCAAAATTTGATATTTACAAAGATAACATTTTCATATGCATGGATTTCACTTTAAAAAATATATGATCATTTTTATGTAATAATAAAAAGATTTGAGTGTTATTTATGTAATTTAAAAGTTTAGGTGTTAGATATGTAAATATATAAGAATTGTTTGCATGTGTTAATATATTAATGTGAATATGATTAGAATTGTCATTTTGATTCACCAAATTCTCACTTTATTTTAATCTATATTCTCTTTAATCATAATATTTATGTGCCCAATGATAATAAAAATTATTTAGGGCATTGTTAAAATCATTTATAATTCATTCATATAAGTATGTAAGATTTAGAGTCACTTGAACTATAAAGAATATATGATAAAATATTTTATATTTTAAATGCTTTATTTAGACATTGAAATCTTAGAATATTGTGTCATATAGCTCAAATCAAAATGCTTAGATTAAGCTGGTTTTACTAAAATTAGTTCATATGATATTAAATTTTTATACTAAAAGGAGAAATGATTTTCTTTTGATAATTTCTATACATACATAAATCTATATATATATTTAAATTTTATATTTGCGTTGTAAGTTTAGTCATGATAATAATGTTTTCAATCCATGAACATATGAGCATATGACTTCATTTAGACTTTTTTATTAGTGATAATTTCATGCAGAGATGTGTTTATAATAAAGAAATTTAAACTTTTTGATATTCTTAAACATGCATAGAAAGAAGGTCTTTGGTGTTTTGAAAAGAAAATTTTGACTAAATTGGATAGTTAATATTTCTCATAATGAGTTGAAAGTTATCAAATCTATTTAATTAGCTTTGTTATTAATCAACATTAATAGTTCACTTTTGGGCCATTTTATTAATTAATTGCTATTGCCTACTCTAAAGCAGAGGTATTTTCGATATTGGTAATCATTCTAAGTTTTTTTTTTCATTGTTCTCTATTCACTAGAATTTGCTTTTCTTGTTTAATGTATTTTGACTAATTATCTCTTGATCATAAATTCATTATCAATAATTTTTCATGTCTCCAATAAAGAACTAAAAATTATGTCAACATTATTATACATTATGCAAACCTAATCATTATAATTGTTCAAAGATAACTCAAGTTAACTCTCTCATCTTTGGAAGGTGGGGGAAAATATCATTTCAAGTGTTCATTGGTGATAACTTGATACATTGCTTCATCTTGCAAGTATATGGGTACAAAATGTCTCTTTGGGTTGAGCATCTTGGCATGCTTCAACCCTACTTTGAAAATCCTGAGAGTTTGGCCTGTACAAGCAAAGGAATAAGATAGCTAATGAAAATTGGATAATATACATTGAGAGACGAATGATTCCATTACAAGGGCGCTATATTAGGAATTCAAGGTGGATGTTGGGACTACTGGCCATGAATGCTTTCCTGATACGAGTATTAAGATATTAGGAGAGCATGTTACCACCCTTTTGGATGAATTAACAATGTAGATTAAAATCAAGTTTTTCATGAAGGCTACTATATGAGATAATGTATATCAAAATGTATTTGATATCTTGTAATCATAAGGATGAATGCAATTTTAGCCTTCAACTATTAGTTTTGCAATATATATATATATATATATATATATATATATATATATATATATATATATATATATATATATATATATATATAGAACATTTATCTCGTGTTATTTTGGCATGGTTTTTTGTTTACTATTGATAACCTTCTACTACTTGAACATATTAGATAATTTATTGTATGGGAATATCAAAGTATTTTGTTTAAATTAATTATTTTATTAATTGCCAAAAAATAGCTAAGGATGCCATCATTAAAATTCATGAAAAATCATATCAACAATAATAGAGATAATATTTAATTGTCTATATTAGATATAAGAGGAATATCAATGCACTTGATTGAAAATTTCTAATTTAATATATTTTACGATAATCGTGATTGTAATAGGGTTTTAATGCCAACATTAAATAATTTAATATAAATTGATAAGTTGTAGCATTAGGTATTAAGCTAAATGCTCCTATGATGGACCTCCACAATAATGAAGAGTGATGGCCCTAGGGGGGTCACCTTACTTGAAGTATCATGATGAGTTAAAATAAAGTGCACTCCATTATATAAAACAAGTCAATAGCTACTAGACATCATATTGAATTTACTTATCCTAGTTCGAGTAAAACTAAAAATACATTAATGCTAAAAAGAAGAAAGAAAAGATGAGCTCATAATTTTTGTTTAACCTATTCTTTTATTATATGTATTAATGATCTATGTATAATAGTTTATTTTTATTTTTTGTGGGTTAAGGTGGTTTACAATTGTAGAAGATGTATCAATAAGATGATTACTACTTGAATACACATAAGCGGAAAAGACTAACCTTTTATTGAGAGTGAAATAAAATTATGGTCTTAGTATATTACTAATGGTGACTCTTATACATTGATTTAGCTTCTACTTTGTCATGCATTCATTTATTAATATATTAACTTTTTTTTAAACTTCGAATGTTTCACCCCCTTAACAAGTTGATGGTGAAAATAAGTAATAAGGAAGAAAAGTGATGCAAAAAAAAAGAAGACGACATGCCAAAATATTTTACTGGTTAAAGGAAAACAAACATAAAGATACATATCTATTAACTGGGATGACACCAATGAGGATGATGAGTTTAACAAGTAAGAAGCAAATGGTATGTATGTAAATATTCCTAGAAATTTGATATATATGAAAATATGGCACTTTTTCATACTAGATACCCAAGAAAATATATTATTTAATAAAAAATTTTGAGAGGTAAATGATAAAAATGTTAGACCCCTATCATACTTTTCATTTTAATTTATAGCAACAATAAGACTATCATACAAAGTGTTAGGAAAGAGATTCCTAAAATCAATATTGATGTAATGAGAAGCATCATCATTTAACAACTAGATGGAAGTGATTTGTGTTTCAATAATGTAATGGGCATGTGGCTCTACAAGTTAGGTGGTTAAGACCCTTGAGAGTAAGGCACTAGTGAACAAAAATTAGGGAAAAGTTGGAAGGAAAATGATTAAAAAAGCTAGGATACAATTTAAGATAAATTACATATAGGTCTCATGGCATAGACCACATTTCATGTTGATGCACAAATTTTAAAATGACAATTTCTAGGCTATTATCACTTTTTCAAATTTTAAAAAGGCAACTTATTTTAATTTTTTTTCTTTAATTTAGCACCCATAATATAATAGTCTTAGCCAATTATAGTAATATTGAGTGCACTATCAGTAATTCTTATGACTTGTAAGTGAATGTTAGATTATTTACTTGTGGGAGGAACTAGTCAAAAGGTGTGGCATTATTTAAGATAAATTATAAGTATGTCTCTAAAGTATATACCATATTTTTTGTTGTTATATATTTAAAATTTCAAAAATGCATCCTAGTTAATTTATCTCCATTAATTTAGTGACCATAGTATAATGGATTTGGCCAATTAATAAAATTTTGAGTATATGATTATTCTTGTGACATGTAAGTGAATGTTAAACATTTAACTTTGGATCATAATCCCCTTTATAGTTTCTTAAAATTTTGAATATTTTTAATGAAATTTTTTGTGATGCAAAATAGGAAAATCTCTATGGCATAAACTACTATTCATCTTGAAAAATATTAGATAAGTAAAGTAAATTTTGATTAGGATGTGAGCCAATAAATTCTTAAAAGCTAGTAAGTTCAAAATGCCATATTTAAAACCAAAATCCTAAATATTTTAAAAAAAACTATTATGACCTTTAAATGCTAGATTATAAAAAATTAAAATTATATAGCAAAAAGTTCAAATTATAGATAATAAGTTACAAGAAAAATATTCAAAAAAAGATAATATTAGAACCATGAAAATTTTGGAAAATGGAAGTAAGAGAACTCATAAAATATGAGAGACAACAATAGGTTTACTTGTAAAATCAGTTTTTATGGTACATGTTTGCAATTAATTCTTGAATCTAATTTAAAATCTAGAATAAGTAAATGTATGTACTTAATCAACTTGATAGGTCTCTCACCCATAGCCTCCTCTTGATTGAGGTCTCCGGCTTAAACTTATAATATGAAAGTAATTTAGGTATTAGAGAAAATTTAATAAAACATGGATGTGAGGGAACTAAATGTACATCAATCAACTTCAATGAGCCACATTTATTTATCACTTATTATAATATAACCTTCTAATGATTCCATAAAAGCAATCCTACTTAGAATTTTCTTTACATATCAAGTGACCCAAACGTTAAAAGTTATCAATACTATTTAGACATTAGAATCATAGCAAGAAATAGTCACAACTTCTCCTTAATTTTCTTTTTTCTCTATTTATCTAACCCAACATTGCTGCTTTGTTATTTTAAAGCCATTTAATGCACTAGACCTCCCTACATAATACAGAATGTAGGTCACCAAAGCTTCGCCTTTATTGAGAAAGACAATCTTAGGGGAAGAATATGAAGAGGATGTTAATCTAATTGAAACACAAACTTTTATGTAGGTGGAGTAGTAGGTTCTCAAGAGCTAAAAATATTTAGCAGATAATAGTAGAAATATCTTTAAATATATTTAATAATCAATTTAGAACAATTTGTTAAATTCAAATTTATCTAGAGTTTCCAAATATTAATAGGATATTTGATCTCCAATTTTTCTAACATCCACTCCTAATGTTTATATGCTTGCAACATCTTCCCTTGTATGATACCATCCAAGATTTAGGCTACCATTTATTTCCTTTTAAGGTAAATTTGTCATAGATTTGCCTTCCACTACTTATATCTTAAATTTATTTAGCTTGCTTTCAGCTTTTTAAAAGTTTTAATGGTGGAAAATAATATTTTTTTTGCCTATCCAAGGCTGTCCCATGGTATTTTGCATGACTTTAGTAACAATTTTAAAGACCCTTATTAATCGGGCTAATTTGTACCCATAAAATCAAATATAATCCAAGTGAAAAAAACTTTTATAACTTTAAAATGTGATAGTTGTTAGAATGTTATTATCTAATATTTTAGAAGGAAAAATTATAATATTCATTTAGTTTTCAAAATATATAATTTTTCCTAGGTGATAGATGCATTTACATACACCTATTATAACCCTAAACAAACTCTCTTGATTTGATGTTTTATGTCTTCAAATAAGAAAATCTTAGTGCATTTTATAGGAAACATTCATACTTATTTAATTTTTGTTTTCACTAAAATTAAACTAATTGTGTATATGATTTCAAGATTTATCTAAAGAGTTTTATAGTTTATATGATATGTTCATGCAAAAGCGATGATGCTAGATGATGAGTATGTGATTTTTAGGCCTGCCAATATAAGCCAAAGAGTTTTAGATGTGTCAAGAGGCATAGAGATAGCCATAGGTCCATGTTAGCCACATCATATTAGTGACATCCATGAGAGGTCATTTAAGCATCATCCTTATCAAATATCACTATTATGTAGATAGAGAAAATTTTATTGTATTTTTTCTAGAGCCATTTTATTCATTATGGTCTCATGACAACATGATCATACGATAATAACTATATTACTTTTTTTTTTTGGGAAAACTAGGTGGTTTAAGATTTTAATAGAAGTCATTTGAGAATCATGATGGATAAGTATGATAAGAGATTTTAGAAGTAATCATAGTTAGAAATCATAATTAATGCACCCAAGAAAACTATTTTCAAACTATTATACCATTTTAAATTTATTTTAGTTTTGTTATTCTAATTGTTAGAATTGTTTATTATGATTTTGTTAAAAATTTTAACATTTGTTTATATTTAAGTTTAAAATTTAACATAGACTTATCTTATAAATCTATTTTCATAAGATTAATGCTACACTACTCTTATAGAACAAAAGAAACATCCTTGGTAAGTTGGCATAAAGGGGATAAGTGTGACACAATCACATAGATTATCAAAGTTTATCTCTCTCTCTCTCTCTCTCTTAGTGGAAATACATAAAGACTTTCTAATGCAATAGATAAGGAATCATAGCATTTCATTTTTATAAATAGGGGTTGAATGAACATTATTTTGGCAATTTATAAATTATGAATAAATTAATTTAAAAGATTCTCTCTCAATTATCCTCTCTCTTTTCTCTAGCTCTTATAGTTCTCTTTTTCTTTATAGTAATAAGGCACCTCATCTATGTTGATCTGACTTTTAATGAGGTTAACACATCTTCATCCCCTTACCTTATATTGTTCAATCGTATCACCTACGGCTCAATCTTAGTGTAAGATTTTCTTCACTCAATCCTAGTGTAAGATTTTCCTCACATAAACCCTTAGGACATTTTCTTAGTAGCTAGATGGAAACCATAACCCAAGGTTAAATCAAATAAATAAAATTTAAGCTAAAATTAAATCTAAACTAAATGAAACAAAATCATAAAGTTAACCTATGCTAGGTTAGTAGGCCTCACTTGAACATAGCCCAAAAAATACAAGGTGAATTTAAACACATTTAAACAAAATCAAATTGATTAAACATCAAACTCATTCCATATGATGGAAATGGACTAAAATAAATAAATTTAAAATGAATAAAAAATTTATACTAAATGAAATAAAAAATAAAATTAAATTAAAATTAATCAAATTAAAATTTGTTAATGCTCGGCGTAATCAAACACAACATCATATGAGTCAAACATAAATTACTTCGACCACTATTGAAACTATTTAATAAAATCAAAATTGAAATTCATTCACACTAAATTCAAGTTGAGCAAAAAAAAAATTAAAATCAAATTACATCAAATCACAAAAAAACATAAAAATAATTAATCAACTCAAAATTTGTTGACATCTATATAAGCTTCATAAAGCAAGATTAAGACTCATTGCATAAATTAAAATCATTAAAAAAAATCAATAATTTTAATGAGAGAGTTTGCATTGATGATTTTATAATGCAAGAAAATACTTTAAAAGAAGTTTGATATCATCAAATTCTACACCTAAATGGTTAGGAATTTCCCACAAATCAATGATGAGAGCAGATTGACTAGTGCAAGTAATAAATTTTAAAAAATTAGATAAAAAAATTTATATATGCACAAAGTTGATAGTGTAATTTTGATAAATATTGACGGTGAGGAATTAGCAAGCAAGAGTCAAAACATTTTTTTTTTAAATCCTTAAGTGAAAGAGGCAAGTATGTTCATATTATAGATAATATGTCTATCTAGATATAGTAAAAAAAATTATCCTGTTTGTCTTTATGTGAAAGTGGGCACATGAAATATAAATATAAAATTAAGATATATATATTAAAATATATTTTAAAGCATTACAATATTTCGTATATGCATAGATAAAAGTGTTGTCTGTCCATGTGATGGCCATACATCAATATGTAAAGAAGATCTTTTTTTTAATTTATCAGACACCCACTTTCCCCAGTGAAAACATAATAATAATAATAATAATAATAATAAATTAAAATAATGAGCCTAAAGAGTGAATCGAGGACTGTTCACTGGGAAAACCTGGATTTTTTTTCTCCACCACATGAGGCTCCTACACACTCTCTCTTCTCCTTCCACTTTTAATCTCAGCCGTGTTCCAAGCAATTCCACAATGGGGACTGCAACCCCATCATTATACAAAAAGTCTATAATTATTTACTGAATTTTAAATTTAAAATAAACAAATTAATTATCAAGTTCTAGTAAATAATCTCTGAACATCTCTTATGCGCATGAGACTCTGAATATCTCTTAGGCGTATGTACTCATAGTTACATCTTCAAAGTTCAACTTTAGTAATCTTAAATCATGTCGCGTACTTCAATAAAGATTTTTTTTTCATAATACATGAGGAGCATCAAACTTAAGCCTTATAATATATCTGATCATATGAATTGCTTGATTCAAAGGATTAATCTTAGACAATTGAAATATATTAACACACACACAGATGTGTGAATAAGCTAAGTCAAATCCACTAACTGTCTATGTCAATAGGCCATCTTGCCATTAAAACTTTTAAATCATCTATTAGTGATTGATGATACACATCTATCTTGGCTTTAAGATTATGTGGCTTAGGAATGATAAGTGAGTGAAACAAAAAGGATTTATCATGCACTTCTCTTGGGGAAGGTTGTTTAGCATTATAATAATTGGCTAACATGAGAATGTTGTGACAACTTAACTATAATGCGTGAATCCATCAGCACATAATCCCAAACATAAATTTCTGAGTTCAACAGTAAAATCAGAGTACGTGCAATCAAAATGCTTCCAACCCTCAGCATCTAATGGATGGCTCAGAATTTATGGTAGGTACACACCACCTCATATCCAATAATACTCATCCATGCAAATTCTCTATAAACGGATGATGAGCATATAAAATAGTCCTTTTGTGGGATCTCCTTCTACTTATGATGTCTCCTACTTTAATTTTTATATCTTTGTGCATTATGTTATCTACATTCAACCTGTGATGCATCATCCTTATAATACTAAAGCATACAATCATTGATGCACAATCTATTTCAAGTGCATATAATCATAACTTTGAAATTAGTATTTTGTGTGATAATAATTACCGGAACTAAATTCTCGGGGGTTGTCTCCTTTAGTTGTCCGACAACCTGATTAAATAATTCATGTGACATATTGAAATTTGCTTCATCACTTAATAATCTGACAACCAAAGATAACTCAAAATAGAAGGTGCATCCATGCCACAATGGTTTTTGTGTTGTGTTCAATAAGTCATAAAACTCTTGTACTTCAACATTAGGTATTTTTTAAAAATTTTCCCGAATTTATGGTCTAGCTGCATTAAAGACCATCTCCTCATGATTGATACTTGATGTAGTGTAATGATTGTCAAAGTGAGGTTCACACTCACGATGTGCTATCCAAATCTAATAATTTGGTTGAAATCCCTTTCGATACAAATCAACATGCACTCTATTTGACATTAAAATAACCTAATTTTTATGCATCATACATGGCCATCTAAATGTTGCTAAAAGATGATTGTTGTGAAGTAATAGAAATAAAGTACTCAACTATACTTATAAAGTTTTCAATGATTCCATTGTGTCTGAGAAGTAGTCTATTATACTTCCAAGGCCTCTCTCTAATCATTGATATCCATTTACTATCGTTAACACAATGTAGCATCCATAGTTTTAATATCCTTAAGTATCGTAAAATTGATACAAATAATGTAAGCTTACATGCATTCACGTTATATAATTTGTGTAATATCGTTAAAATTATTTAATATAAATTAATGTCTAAGGGGAATCGTGAGGAGTGTTAGGCCTTCCTATTACACTTATAAGAAATGTGCATGGCCAATATCTAAAAAGTTTTTTCTCAAAATTACTGTATTTCATGGTGCCAGGTAGGCCCTACTAAGAAACTTAATTGCATTATCATTCCCTCATGTTTCTCTATCTTAAGGGCCACCTTTGCTCAACCTTTTTTACCCTTGATTTGTTTATGCAATTCTGATGATTCCTAACTCAGGATGTTATCAAACGATTGATGCAAGAAAGCAAAGTGTTTCAAAAGTATTGCGTGCTAGAAACCCAGGGTAGAATAAAACCCTTTTAGTCAAGTTGGTTCAAGATCAATTGGGCTATAGGTTAGGTAACCGAGGCTTTGGTCAAGTTCAACAATCATTTTGGAATGAACTTGACCCATTGGTTTCAATCAATTTGGCTTAGATCAAGTTTTGACACATTTTGACTTTTAGGTCAAGTTGGGTCAGGTGGTCAATTGGGCTAGGTTAGGCTCAAATGTTGACTTGGTCAAGTTCAAACATTGGTCATTAATGAACTTAGATCATTTGTTTCAATCAATTTGGCCTATGGTGAGTTTTGGCTATGTTGGGTTTCATTTTAGCTAAGTGTTGACTTAGTCAACCTTTAGGTTTGACTTAATTTGACCCAATTTGAGTGATTGATCATCTCATGATGATTGTTGATCATGATGAGGCATAGATGGGCTTAGTTCAATCCAATTTAGGGATTAAAATTTGGCTCATAATGGTACTTTAGGTCACTTTGGGTCAAGTGATCTTAAGTGGGTCAAATGGCTTGGTCAAAGCTTGATTGGAGTTTGATTGAACTCACATATGGACTTATGATTGAAATATAAATCCATTTGCAAGTGGTTTAAAGTCAAATGAGTTTTAATTCATTTGGCAATTTCAAGTTCAAAGAGCGAACATGGGTTGACTTAGGTTTGATTTTTGAATTGAGTTTTGATTTGATGATTGAAGTTTGTGTTTATATTTGGATTCATGATCGAAGGATTGATTGAATCATGAAGAAAAATCAAGGGTTTGGCTTGATTTGAAATTGATTTTGCTAAGTTCAATATTTTGACTTGAAAGGCTTAGGTTGGATTTTGATTGAATTTGAGTTTGATTTTGGAGTTGGTTTTAGTTGTTTGAATTTATATTTCATTTATATATGTGAATATAAATAAGAATATAAATGAGTTATGAGAAAATTTCAAAGATTTGAAGTGATTTAAACTTGATCTTGGCTAAGTCCTTAAGAGGAAATCAAAGTGACTTAGGAAATATTTTGAATTTGTATTTGAATTTTGGATTTTGATTTGTTTGATTTGAATTTATATTTCATTTATATATGTGAATATAAATGAGAATATAAATGGGTCGTGAGAAAATTTCATGAATTTGAATTGATTTGATCTTGATTTAGGCTGAGTCCTTAAGAGGAAAATAAAGAAGGGGTTGAGAGCTCATCATAAAAATGAGGTCAACAACCATTTAAAGAGAAATCAATCCTTTATGAATTAAATCCCTCACACTTAGCAAATTATAATCCTAAAGCCTAGTTAAGACATACCACACAAGCCTTAACACATACAAATTAGATTAAGCCATCATTACTAGCTTTATGTTAGGGCGTTGCATGGTATGATGAATGTTTGATTTTTTTGATGTATTATTTTAAACTGGATGTTAGGGTGTATGTGCGTAGTTTGGATATTAGGCCGATTTTAGCCTAATCATGCTTTCTGTGAGGAGTTATTCTTAAGGGGCACTGTAATAAAAATATAAATATTTTTTACTGTGTGAGTTGCTTATTCCCCTAAGCATAACCCAAGTTAGGATAGGTGGGCTTGGTTATCCATGTGTGGGTGCTAAGTCTAAATTATTCATATAACTACTTGGGTTATATGGTGTGTTTAGCTAACATTTATTTTGCAGGTGTAGCTAGATTTATTTTTCTTTCTCTTAATGTGATTTTGCATTAGGATTAGGATAAGTGTTATGGGGATTAAGGGTGAGCATTAGTTATAAGACCATGTCTTATATACCATGTGATGCCTTTGGAGCAAGCTACATCCTAATCAAGCCAAAGGAAAGAAAGAAATGAAGCAAATCAAAGCCAAAAAAAAAAAAGAAATGGAGCAAATCAAGATGAAGTAATGAAAGATGAAGAGTAAAGAATGGAGGATGAAGAATGAAGACCCCCATAACACTTATCATTTTATAATTGTAATTATTCTTTCATTATATCGAGATGTATAAGGGTAGAGCTTGGCTACATATATTTTCTTTTGGGTTGTATGGTACCGACCTCCTCTTATTCTTTTGAGATAGCTTTATAAAATTGTTTGATGTTTTATTTTATGCATTAGGAATAACATGCATTTTCATAATTTTTTTATGATTGTGTGTGTCCTAGATCCGTTTAGTTCTCGGGATGAAAAATAAATTTTCCATCCCACTAACAACTATAACTAAAATTATAAAATAAGCAACCTCACATAAAAACCTAAGAATTAAATCAAGATAATAAAATATTTAGCAACCCTTTAGCTGAAAGATTGTATATATAACATCATGCATGTCATATTCTTCCACACTTATTAAGAGAGGGTTTCCATCTATGCTAGAGAATAAAGGTTTGACCTGTAAGAGCCTTTGATGGAAAGACACCTTTTTCTCTTTTGATTTGGCCCACAATCAAATTCTCATGCATTTAGATATACAAAAATCATATAGCCTGTGTCAAAATAAAAAATCTAAAAAACCAAATAAAACTTGTTAAAATTTGCATTATATTAAGTCATTACTCTTGCCCTTCATGATCTAGTCTCTTAGGGAGTGAGTTTAAGTACTTAGTTTCTCTTCTAAATAAATAACAGCTTAACCATCTTGCAAAGCATATGACTTACCTACATAGATTTAAAACGTAAGAGGAGTTAGCTAGCTGCCACTTCATGTGGTAATAAGTCCAGAGGATGGCTCTCTCTTATGAAGGTAAACCATATACCCACTTTCACCTTAGATTTAAGTTGTGCTTTGGCCCTCGCCAAAGCTCTCTAGATTAAGGATCCGAGGTTGTTTTTTCCTTATGCTACAAGCAAAGCATAAATCTTCACTTTAGGCATTTCCATAACCTTGTATTGTGAAACTATAAGTCCTAGATTTCTAATAAAATTTCAACCCAAACAAATAAATTTCCTCAATTTCGAATACATAAAGCCTAACCATAGGATAGATTGGAGTGCTCACTAGGCTTCCTAGTATCATGAGCACTCCCTACTCATCTACTTTTTTTTGATAATAACTCTCCCCTTTTTGATCTCTCTCACCTAACTTTCAAAAATACAACCAATTTATTGATTGTCCTATCTTTGAAATTTTTGGAGACAATAATCGCCTACTTCAATTGAGAGTATTCTTAAGGAACTCATATTTCCTTATGATGTAATTAACTATGGAGGCTTGCCTCCATAGGAAACTTAACGAACGTTTAAAGTAAACCCTGTTTTACTTTTTCATGTAAAGTAGCAGAAAAATCTTTGGTATATTCGAAGACCCATCATGCCTTAGAAGTCCTTATTAAGTGATTAGGTCCATTATAGGGTAGTGACTTCTATCTCTCGAGATTTGTGTGGTGTCCCCTCACATATTCACACAACACTCAAACCCAAAAATAAACACCACAGGAACTTTAGAATCTGATTTAATATAAACCCTACTTTATTCATCCATATAAAGCATAAAAAAATCTCTGGTATATTCGAACACACACCATGCCTTGTGAGCCCTTATTAGGTGACTAGGTCCATTGTAGGGTGATGCCTCTACCTTTCAAGATAGTACATCATACCTCAATGTGATACCCTGATCACCTCAATAAGTACCCCCTTTGATTTGCGTGGTATCCCCCATACATCCAAAATAAACACCACACCAATTAAAGAGATAGGGGAAGTAAAGATCTAGTTCAAGTGAGGCGTATTAAGGATGAAAATCATAAAGTACTTTTCTTAAAAAAAGAATATTAAAAATAAGTGGATGAGGTATTTTGATAAACTTTTCAATGAAGGATATGAAAATATGATTGATTTTAGCAACCTTAATACCTTAAACAAAAATAGATAATTTTGTTGTTATCATCATATTAGTAAATCAGTTATAGAAGCTTTAAGGAAAATGAAATGTGAAAAATAGTATGACCTAATGATATTCCAATAGAAGTGTGGAAATGTTTAGGAGATTAAAGAATTTCTTGGCTTACAAATCTTTTAATATTATTTTAAAGACTAAAATGATGCCAGATCAGTGGAGAAAGAATTTGTTGGTTCATATATTTAAGAATAAAGGTGATGCACAAGAGTGTGCAAATTAAAGAGGAATTAAGTTAATGTGTCATTTATTAAAATTATGGGAGAGAGTAATTTAGCATAGGTTATGATGTGATACAAAAGTTTCTCACAATCAGTTTGGTTTCATGCCAAGTAGATCTATTATGGATGCTATACATTTGTTATGAGGTTTAATGGAGAAGTATAGAGAAATAAGGAGGTTCTACATATGATATTTATTGATTTAGAGAAAGCTTATTATAAAGTTTCAAGAGATGTTCTTTGGAGAGTTCTAGAAAAGAAAGGAGTTAATATTGGTTATATTCAACTCATTAAGGATATGTATACTAAGCTACTTGTGTCCAAACACAAGGAGGATTGGAAAAATATTTTCCTATTTCAGTTGGATTACATCAAGGATCAGCTTTTAGCCCTTATCTTTTTTGCTTTAGCTATGGATGTTCTTACTAAGCATTTATAGGAAGATGTACCTTGGTGTATGCTTTTTGCTGATGACATTCTTCTTGTTGATAAGACTAGAGAGGTAGTCCAAGAAAAACTTGAATTATGGAGGTTAACCTTAGAGTATAAAGGTTTTCATTTAAGTAGATCTAAAATTGAATATATAGAGTGTAATTTTAGTTGTAGAAGTTATAGTGGTAGTGTTGTGACATTAAGTGAGCAAGTCATTAAAAAGAGTGAGAGATTCAAATATTTAGGCTCTATTGTTCAAAATGATGGTGAAATAGATGGAGATGTTATTAGTAGAATTCAAGTTGGATGGTTGAAGTGAAGGAATGCATTTGGCCTGTTGTGTGATAGAAAAGTACCGCTTAAACTTAAGGAAAATTTTTATAAGATGGTGGTAAGACCTGCAATGATTTATGGTGCAGAATGTTGGCCAATAAAAGAGAAGCATGAGACTAAGTTAAGTGTTGCATATTATCACTTGCAATGCTATAAACTATTGGTTTAATTTATCTCATATTTGAAAATACAAAGACAAAAGTAAAGCGTTCATAGGTCTAATACAAGTTATTATTATAGCATAATTTAGTTCCATGATTTCTTCGAATCATACATTATTTGCAGCTATTTGGTTTGAATTTCATCAATGCAATCAAACTAATCGAGCGTGATTCTAATTGTTGTGGAGACATTATGAATTTTTTCTAATGCCATAAGCATTTATTTTTGAGTTGTCCAAGTGTTGGTGGTTATTTGATTGACAAATTAATTTTTAGAACTATGCACTTCTAAAGTAAGTCATTGCTCATTACTAACCTTAATTGATATTGATCTCAAAATCTCATGTTTTCCTTAACCCTAAACCTTATGTTTTCAATCCAATGCCTCTAATAAAAGGAAAATAGAAAGAAAGGAAAATATAACTATCTCACTACTCCACATAAACTGCAAAACAATAAATTTAAGATGAGTGAATGATTTTGAAAAATAAAATCAAACCAAAAAATATATATCCATTATGTCAAGGCCTTTAGATGTACATGACCTAACATGAAATAATAATATTTAATTTTTTTTAATCACTTATTGATTTCAGAAATAAAAAAAATACATGGTTGCTTTTGTCACTTTTGTCAAGATTTCATAATAATAATATAATAGTAACTCAAAAACTATAAGAAAGAAAAAAAATGTTGCAAAACCGTACCATCAATCATGCTAATAGTCTTCATTACAACATATGAATCAAGTGCTAAAATGCAAAGGTTAAATGTCTTCTGATTTTGTCAAATAAAGATTTCAACCAAAAAAAAAAAGTCTTTTAAGAACATCATTTCAAAAAAAAGAAATGGTGCTTCCACCTTCCTTTAAACAAGGTTTCACTTAGTTTTAAAAAGGGCAATGGTGGCTTTAAGGCATGATTAAATAGATCTTTTTCAGCGTATAGTAAATAGTCTATAGTCTAAAATAAGAAAGAATACTCCCTTAGTTTAAGAGAAAAAGTAAACTAATTTTAACGTTTCAAACATTCTACTATAAAGCTTTAGTTCACTTTGATATGATAAATCTCAAATTATCCACTAAAGCTTACATAAGTTCTTCAGTATGAAAGATGATAAACTTTAAGTTCCCTTTAAAAATTCAGTTTTATAATACTTGAAAATCACACTACCATTAAAAAAAAAACTATTGTTCAACAATGTCAAATTCTTATTATAATTTCATCATCACATAATCATTATTGAGGGAAGTTCACAGATCAAAATTTAACTTCTTGAATTAAAAATCATCCAAATTTCAAAAATTATTCAACTCAAATTATGGACTAGTGGAGTAAGAAAATAGATAAAGACAACTTCTAAAGACAACTTAGTGGAATGATTACTCCAAGTTATCAATACATAAAAAAAAACATTATTTTTGAAATATGCCTAACAATACATTATTCTATCTCTCAATAGATGCATGCTAGTTCAAATACAGTAAAACATTATTTTCTAAGTACACTTACATAACTACAAGCTAGTCGAAGTAAAGAAGATGAACCAATTAGCAAAATAATTTTTGTATCATATCCAAGACTAGGGGTGTAAGTGAGTCAAGCCGGCTCGCGAGCTGACTTGAGCTTAGCTTGTTAACGAACTCGCGAGCCAAGCTTATCGAGCCACGAGCTCAAGCTCATAAACAAGCATGAAAAATTTTCGAGCTCGAGTTCTAGCCTACCTTAAGTCAGCTCGATAGATTATCGAGTCAGCTCGTTTATAAAATAACGAACTGCAATTATCATATATCACATTATTGATTTAATAATTTATCGAGCTTTTGAAATGAGCTTGGGCATTCGAGTTGAGCTCGAGTTTGATTTTCTTTAAATGGAGTCGAGCTTGAGCTCAAGCTCGAGCTTAATAGGGTTTAAACAAGTTTAACTCAATTAAATCAAAACTTGACTCGAATCGACTCATTTACACCCCTATCCAAGACTACAATATCCAATATTTTTTGAGTACAAATAAAATTTAATACATTGAATTGAAGTATTGAATCTGTGTTTTCTTAATTACCAATAAAACTCAAGAATCAATATTTATAACTCCAATAAGTAGTATTAAGAAAAATTTTAGGATATATTTGAAATAGCTCTAATATTTTCTAAAATTAGTTATAAAATGTTTTGAGAACAATAAAATTTTTAAAAATGATCATAGGTATTAAAAATAATTTTTTTAAAATTTAAATAGTAATTTTTTTATAGTTGATATGACACTTAAAATACCACTAGTCGAAGTACAAATCTTGATGTCAAAAGCAAGTTGATCCTAAGTTGAAACTGGTCGAGATCAAGCACTTAAAATATCATTGAAAATTTTGGGATATCAGTTAAATCCCTAAATAACTCTTAAACATGGAGTGTTTATAGTCAAATCGAGCGTCTTGACGAGCCGGATCTAACAAGCCCAAAATCTCATAATTCTGACTTCATTTGAGTATTCAAATACTTAAAATACATCAAATGATCAAATGAATCATTTTGAGCAGTCCGATGGAGTGGAGTGGTTCGGGTTTTGCATATTTTTACAGAAACGTCACTCCTCCAATCTATAAATAGCCCCTTATTCTTCACATGAGGGGAGCTCAAGCAAGAGAGAGGAGAGAGCTCTAAAGCTTGAAAATCCTCCAAGCATAATCATGCACTCGGCGTGCGACCACCCGGTTGCCACCGTCGCCGACGCCGCCATCGCCACCACCATCCTCGCCCGTCGTCAATCTCGTGCCGGTCGCGTGACCGTCATACCGCGAACAGGTCATCGCGGCATCATCCATCGTCTCATCATCATGTGACCGATGCGGTCACACGTAGACTACCATCGTCGGTCCAGCCTACCGCTACCATCTCCGCCAGTCACCATCACGACGACCTTTATTGTCAGTCGCTGATCCCCGCTGTTCACCATCATATACTACCACTAGCAACTATTACAACCTGAATGTGACTATATAACTGTTTGTCTGATTCTGGGATTCCCATTGTCGACTCTTATAATTACGTGCGGTTTTCTTTTTAATTCTTGAATATCATTATTGTTATTCTTTGAACTCCACAATAAAAGGCGTAAACTCTTACTCTAATCGATTTTTTTAGCACGCAACAATAATTATTATATTTTAATAATTCTGATTATCAAAAAGAATTTTTTATTAAATTTTTTTTAAAATAATATAAAAAATTGACAGCTAAATATAAATGTGCCTATTTTTTGAAAATAAAACAGTCAGAAATTGTCTTAAACAAACCGCTAGTACAAAGAGTAAGCAAAGTTACAATGCGGCCCTGTAAACAGTACTAAACTTTCGCTCGGCTTCACATTTCTGCTCGACAGCCCGACAACGACGAAATCGACTACTCCCTCGGTTCTGCCTGCTGCCGCTTCCAATCTCTCCCTCGCCGCCACTGCCACCCCAAATCCCCATCCAGCTACATCGCCCCCAACCTCTTACCTGCCAGTTACTTCCACTACACCAGATTTCGAATCTCCGCGAACGAAAGAAAAAGGGGGCAGAGGCGAGCGCATACATGTGGTCGCAGAGAAGAGAAGCTCGCGTGATGCAGAGGATCGGCTAGGGCGAACGACCGATGAGATGGGAGCTGTAGAAATAGATCGGGAGGTTGGAGTTGCGAACAAACCAATTCCGGCCGTGTTACGTTCGGTGGCTTCGCTAAATCCCGTTAAATCTGCCGAGATTTACCACGATTTCAAGATTTACAGGAGTTACGGCACCCCGGGATTTACTAAGTCCTTCATGGGTGTTTGGGTGGGTTTGCGGGATTTAGCCATCTAAATCCCGAGTAAATCCGTTACCAAACACCTCCTGAGAAACTGTAATTGTGGTTTCTTGCTGGGATTGCCGCGCAGGGCTTAGGCAAGGAATCATATGCTTCTCTTCGATTCGCTGCTTTCCATGCCTCTTAAACATCCGCTTTCTACCAATGTCTTCTGCTCTTCCTCCTCTACATCTAGATTTCCCACAATGGAAGACGTCCTCCTTCACGGCGACCTCGACCTATATATTCTGGAAGCCCGTAACCTCCCAAACAAGGACATGTTTACGGAGCATCTCCGCTGCTGCTTCACTGCTTGCGGTCTATCCCTCCCTTTCCGATCAAAGCCTCCGAGCCCCAACCATCATCACCATTCCGAAGCTCACATCGCCAAAGTCATCACCAGTGATCCCTACGTCACTGTCCTCGTTGCCGGCGCAACCGTAGCTCGCACCCAAGTTATATCCAATGAGCAAAACCCTCAATGGAATCAGCATTTTTACCTATCGCACTACGCCCTCACATCGAGTTCTGCGTCAAGGACAACGACGTCTGCGGTGCCCAGCTCATCGGAACCGCCTCCGTTTCTGTAGGCGAGGTGGCCGCAACCGGAGAGCTGACCGAAAAATGGCTCCAGATTCTTGGTCCCTCCGGGATCCCCCTCAAGCACGCGCCCTCTCTCCATGTGAAGCTCCGTTTCACTACTGTTAGTAAAATTCCGATCGCCGGAAATCCCCAAAGCCTTGGGGTTCAGAGGATGTACTTTCCAGTGAGGAAGGGCGGGATGGTGACGCTTTACCAGGACGCTCATGTGAAGGAGACGGATCTGCCGGAGATACAGCTGGAAGAAGGGAGGGTCTTTCGGCAGGGAACTTGCTGGGAGGACATGTGCCATGCTATGCTTGAAGCCCATCGACTGATATATATTGTTGGATGGTCGATTTATGACAAGGTGAGGCTGGTTCGCGAGCAAACCCGGCCATTGCCGGCCGGTGGGAAACTTACCCTGGGGGAGCTTCTTAAGTACAAGTCCGAGGAGGGTGTTAGGGTTTGCTTGCTAATTTGGGATGATAGGACTTCGCATGATACATTCCTTATCAGAACGGTAAGCTTATTCTTCATTATTAGTTTTTTTTTTCGCTTCTTATCATATACTTGCACGTAGGAATAAAGAATGGTGATGGTTGGATTTGATTTCGTTGCCTTCTATGGTTCCAAGTTGTTGCTTGAAGTTAGAAAAATTGGTTTTAGATCTGTTAAAAATTGATTTTTTTGGGGTTAGGTGTAAATTTTTTTATTTTTTTGTTGGTTGGAATACGCATAACCTACCATTCTCCACTAACCTTTCCTCTAGCAATGTTAACTTCTCCTTTAACTGCCACTATGTGTGCATTTGTGCACACAATTAGTTGCCATGAGACTTGCGGCGCATGGGGCCGACAACTGCACGGGCTCTTGCACAAGCAACCCACCTGTCACGGAGAGACCTTTCCCAAGTCGTCTGTGCGGCCTTAGCACTCCTTGATGCTAAGTCATAACCCCTTGCAGGGACTAAAATGTTCAAGACTCTTTAGAGGGGAGATATTAGAAAGATGGAAAAGCACTTTTACTAAGTAAAGAAACTTTACAATAGAAGATTGCTTAGGAACCTTGGTTCTTTCTCCATTGTTTTCTTAAATGAGGGGTGAGGACCTCTATTTATAGTTCTCCCCATAGCCTAAAGAAGATTCTAGATAGAAAGTTCTAGAATACAATAAAATATGCATAGTTCTAGATTATTCCACACTACTCCTAGCATATACAAGGATTCTAGATTATTCCATTCTATTTTAGAGTTCTCTTGAAGCATTCCTCTTCCAAAGTCTTCTGGATTTTGGTAGAACCTTCTGGAGTTCTCAAGGTTGTTCATCCTCTTTCTTTATTTCTCTAGAAGCTTCATTCCTTGTTTATGGCTAAGCGAGCATGTCTAATATCTCTTGTAATGTTGCTCTGTGGTTTTCTCCCCCACCTGATGCTCTCATCGTGCTCCTTCTTCATGATAATGTTGGTTCTTCTCTCTGAATTGCCACAGAGTGTCTTCATGTTCCCAGCTGGCCTCATTGTCTGACAATCATTTTCATTTGATAAGATATTCTCTGTAGTTTGACACCCTCACCGAACTACGATTTATTTCTTTCACTATGTCAAAAAAGTAATCCGTTGTAGGAGCTCACTTGGATATTCCTATTGATGATATTCCTCTTGATGGATCCTCCTCCTTTTCCTTTTACGCCCATTTTTCAATCTTCTTGTTGCCTTGTATAGTGTGGCCCTAGCTAGCTCCCTTTGTTCACTCCAGGGCTTGACAAACTTAAATGCTGCGGGGCTCCTCCCTTCATAGCTAGCAGCAAGGGTGAGAGGTGTCATGGGTTGTTGTCCCATGATGGCTTCAAAAGGGCTTTTACTTATTTCTCCAAATAGCTGGTGGCTTGGTTCCCAATTCCAGCTCGATCTGAGGGTCTATCTCCCTTATGGGTGATAGCTCCTTTGGCAACTCTGCCGGTGAGATGTCCTTGAATTTTTCAAGTACCACTGCCACCTCTCTTGGCATGTCTTCATGTGGCTTTGGTTCTTCATTATCCATATCATGAAGAACAGCCAAGTAGCTTTCCTCTTCACGTTGAATGTCCTTGAATTAGATGGCCCATTAGCATTTTGGCATCCGGCTTGACGGCTCTTATTGTTGGCACCATGCAAGTTTGATTTCCTCCACGATGCACATGCTATCGGCAAATGGCATCGGGAATGCCTTTGCCTGATCCAAGAACTCTAATCTAAGGGCAACTTTAAAATCATCCAAAGGATGACAGAAAAGTCCAAAGTGCCTGACCAAGTTCCCACATTGGTCTTGACTCCTCGAGCTACGCCATGAATGAGTCTTGCTGTTGAGTTGACGACCTTGTTGGAGCCTCTTCCTCCAACCCTTGGTAGTCCTAGCCTTGCTTTTCTATAAAGATGAAATTGTGAAACACCGATTATACCATGGCATTGATAGTCTTTCCTCTAATGATCATCTCTACAAAGGGCAATCTCTTAGTTTGGGGCTTTGGAGCAGTTTGTATCACATTCAACAGCTGCATGGATCCCACTTGTGCCGCCATATCGCTCTCCTTGGCTTCCGCTACTTCTTGATGACTTGTTAGGAGGGAATTTAAGACTTTCTTTTGAGGGCACTCCCTTGCCCAATGAGGTCCTCCACAAAGGAAGCAATTATTATATTGTCTGCTCTTATTGTCTTTCTGTCTTCCCTTGTCTTTTCCCTGGGTTGAGGTCGACTCCTGGCGAGACTCCTCCTTGTGTTGTCCTTTGTCTCCCCCACCATTGACATAGGTACTCTTCTTTTCCTTTGGCTTTGTGGACTCCTTAGTGTAATCGATCAAACTTTCGCCAACAATAATGATAATTGCAAGATCTTGCATTCCACGCCTTCTAAGTTCGGTCTTGGCCGATGGTTGAAGTCCATCCATGAAGTTGAAGAGAGAATCTTTGTCAGACATATCGGGGATTTCAAGGACCAGAGTAGTGAAGTCTTTGATGTATTCCCTGATTGACCCTTCATGTGTGAGCCTTCGTAGTTTGGCTTTAGCCCCATCCTTCGCATTTTTAGGATAGAACTGTCTTTTTAGTTCTCTTTTGGAATCATCAAAGGTTGATATGGTGCACATACCTTTCTCCATATCTCATTGCCTTCTCCTCCATAGCGTGTTAGAAAGATAAAGAGCCGCGAACTGGATCTTGGCATCTTTATCAGTGATGCTCATAGCTCCAAAGTATTGCTCGATTCCCCATAAGAAGTTATCACTTCTTTTTGCGTTTGAACTCCTCCAAAGCTATTGGGTTTTGGCACTTCAATGCGCTTAGCTTCGATGGTGTGGCTACTGGATCCACTTGCTAGTGCTCGCTGCAATGTCTCCACGCATTTCTCCATGTTTGCACATAGACTATGCATCGCTTCTTCATGAGATCGCACCCTCAGCTCTCCCATTAGGTCCTCTCTCATCTTTGCCATCTGATCCTTGAAGGATTCTTCCAATTGGATTATCATGTCTCTGATTGAGGAATGGTTGGTGGCGTCCTTCTCCTTGAGGTCATTAACCCTTTCGCCTAGATTTTTCGCCTAGGCTTCCATCCCATTCGTAACCTCCTCCACCCGAGTAAGACGTGAATCAAAACCAGAGATTACCTCCTTGGACCTCCCATGTGACTTAGATGTGATAGGATCACATTGCTCCTCACGACCTCGACCTTGTTGAGATGATTTCACATTTGTGGTTTCATATCCAACAACTTGCTCCTTGCCAATCTTCGTCATGCCTTCAACCTTGGCTCTGATACCAACTGTCACGAAGAGACCTTTCCCAAGTCGCCCGTGCGGCCTTAGCACTCCTCCTTGATGCTAAGTCAGCCTAACCCTTGCAACGCAGGACTAAAATGTTCAAGATTCTTTAGAGGTGAGAGATTAGAAAGATGGAAAAACACTTCATTAGGCAAAGAAACTTTACAATAGAAGATTGCGTGGAACCTTGATTCTTTCTCCCTTGTTTTCTTAAATGAGGGGTGATGATCTCTATTTATAGTCCTCCCCATGGTATAAAGAAGATTCTAGATAGAAGGTTCTAGAATACAATAAAATATGCATAGTTCTAGATTATTCTACACTTCTCCTAGCATATACAAGGGTTCTAGAGTATTCCATACTATTCTAGAGTTCTCTTGAAGCATTCCTCTTCCAAAGTCTTCTGGATTTTCGTGGAACTTTCTGGAGTCCTCAAGGTTGTTCATCCTCTTTCTTTATTTCTCCAGAAGCTTCCTTGTTTATGGCTAAGAGAGCATGGCTAACTTCTCTTGTAATGTTGCTCCGTGTCACACCGCTCTACTACTAGCTGTCTGTCTCGCTTCGCTATGCCTCTCATGATGCGACCCACAACTACTCGCTTGCATGCTCCTACTTGGGCAACCCTAACGTGCTTCCTCCTAGCCGCTCGTTACTTCATCGCGACCACCTGTTGCTTTGTGATGACAACTTAAGAGGAGGTTGAGTGCGGTCTTTTTTTATATGCTATTTTAATTAAATGCGAAGTTTTAGATGCTAAATATGCAAGTATAACTTAATTATGTGTTATGCATGTAAGTACCTCAATTAAAGGTAAATTTTTTTTTTTGGAATCTTTAACATAGTCATTTGAAGAGGATAGATTATATCACTCAACTAAATGGTTGGTGTGCCATGCATTGGATTTGGAAGGTGTTATACCTTGGAATTTTGAGATATGATGAAGGATTGACCTCAAATCTTGAGATAACCTTAAAATCAAGATTGATTAAATCTATTTTGTACTCATAGAGAAAAAAAATAATGTTTAAGTAATTGTAGATAGAACATATAAAATATGTATAGGGAGAGTATAGTCTATTAGTAAAGTTTAATGGAAAAATAATAACAAATAATGAAAGTAAATAAGAGAAATAACTACATATGAAAACCCTATCCAAATCTTAGTACAAACTACAATATAAATTATGTGGAATGAAACAACCTTGCATAATTTATTATAAAAAAAATTATAATGAAACTTACCTAGTAACTCTTATTCATGAAAGCGAAATGATGAAGCATGGGACATAAGGTATGAATAATAAAAGAGAGATGATTTATTAGGTAATAATAATGTAATGGATACCATCAAATTAGCATAATATTAGATGACAAAAAAAAAAAACAAGATCACAGATCTTAAAATGAGTCACGATGATGGCGATGTTCATGATCAACATGAAAATGATAATTATATAGCATTTTTATGTTAACATATTTACATGCGATCATATTATGTATAATCATATATATCTAAACCTAATTCATCAGTTATTTATTGTTTTCTTTTATATATTTTATATGTCTATAATTAGTTTTACCATGATACCTTGAAAAGTTACTTATCTGAAAGCATGAAATACAAAATTATATTAATTGAGATCCCACTTAATCATGCCAAATGAGAATCAACTAAGAGGTCTTGTACAATATGAACTATCAATTAATTACAAATACGCACATCAAAGAATTAAAATCAATAGTCAATGTTGACCTCATCTATTCCATGAGATAAATTTGACAAAAGTGATGGAATCGATAGACAATGAACACAAAATCATACAATTTGAGTTTGAATGCTTAAATGAAAGTCATAATTAATCAAAAAATAATGATTGCTTGTAGAATAGGCTCCATTGATGCACCTGGGATGATGAAAGTCATCAAAGAGGATGCCCTCGACTAATTTGATGAAAGAAGATGTACAGCGGGTGCAGCTTCATGCAAATCAAATTTAGGATGCTTCAATCACTATTGAAGCTACATAAACATTGTTTGTTCATGAAATGGACTTCACCAATGCATACAGAGCACAAAAATTTACTAAGAAGAAATCTCTACAATCAAGCAAAATGAGATTGACGGGCTACTGACTAGTCATCATTTAAATTAGTTTGGAACCACGTTAGCTATCATCAAAGACACTAAAATGGTGTCCGTTTCTAAAATGAACTACGCCGATGCATCCAGAATGTCAACACCCAATTTGGTAGGGTAGCCACACGAAAGTAAGATGTGACGATTATCTATGCACGAGATTGACGATATGAATTTCAACATATGTGAATGTGAGAGATGTTGTGAGCAAAAAAAACTAATAAGATTTAAATAAAATTTCAATCTAAAGTTAAAATCAAAATTAAATAATGATTTTTAAATAATTATAATCAAGATTAAGTAGGTATTTCAACTATTATTAATGTTATAATAGATATTTATCAACTAAATTAAGATTTTAATAGGTATTTTCAACTATCATGTTTTCTCATTTAATGTTATTAAAACAATTTTGTCTTTTATTAAGTAAAACAATTAGGGGTTATATATGACTAAAGAGCTAAACAAAAATATACCAAGAAAGGGAAAAAATTGAAATGTAAAAGGTAAAACACTATATAACAAACAATAGTAAAATAATAATAAGCCTTTATCCCATTATGTGTGGTTGGCTACATAAATCTTTTTCTCTATTATATTTTATTAAGTTTCAAATTCCTTTTAATTTTAATAAAATAAGATAATTTTTTATACTACCTAAGTCTTCTTAGGTCCACCTTTACCTTTTTTAATATAGTTCAAATCTAATACATCGACTCTTCTAACTGAGTCATCAAATGGCCGACATTTTATGTGACAAAATCATCTAAAGCTTCTCTCTCGAATCTTAATTGCCACTAGAGCTACTCCAACCTTTTCATATATATATTCGTTTTGCATTTTATCTCTAAGTGTAAAGCCACTCATTCACCTGAGCATCGTCATCTCTATAAACTTTGCTTATCTTTTATTTGCCAACATTTTGCTCCAAAAATCATTGCAGATCTTACCACCATCTTATAATTTTTTTTTTAAAGTCTAAGCTATACTTTTGTATCACTCAATAGGCTAGATGCATTCCTCCACTTCAACCATTCAACTTGAATTCTACTAATAACATCTCCATCTATTTCACCATCATTTTGAACAATCGACCAGATATTTAAAACCTTCACTCTTTTAATTACTTGATCACCCAATGTGACAACCACACCACTAGATCTATCACGGTTGAAATTATACTCCATATATTCAGTTTTAGATCTACTTAAACGGCTTTTAAATTTTAAGGTTGACCTCATAACTTAAAGATCTCTTGAACTCCCTCTCAAGTCTTGTTAACAAAAAGAATATCATCAGTAAAAAGCATATACCAAGGTGCATCCTGCTATAAATGTCTAGTAAGAACATCCGTAAAAAAAATAAAAAATAAAAAAAATTAAAAAATTAAAAAATTAAAAAATTAAAAAATTTAAAAATTAAAAATAAAAGAAAATAAAATATATAAAAAAAAGCATCCATAACTAAAGCAAAAAGATATGGACTTAAAGTTGGAAAATACTTTGTCAAACCTTCTTGTGTTTGAACATAGTTAACAACTGCACTGTACATATCCTTTAATGACTTGAATATAAACAATATTATTCCTTTCTTTTCTAGAATTCTCCAAAGCACTTTTATTGGAACTTTATTATATGCTTTCTTTAAATCAACAAATATCATATGTAGATCCTTCCTTTGTTTATACTTCTCCATCAAATTCTTAACAAACGTGTAACATCCATAATAGACCTACCGACATGAAATCAATTTGATTTTGAGAAACTTTTGTATTGCATTCTAACCTTTGTTTAGTTACTCTCTCCCATAATTTTAATGTATGGTACATTAACTTAATTTCTCTATAAATTTGCACACTCTTATGTATCACCTTTCTTCTTAAAAATATGAATTAATAAATTTTTTTTTACTCATCAGGCATCTTTTTAGTCTTTAAATTATATTAAAAATATTAGTAAGCCAATAAATTCCTTGATCTCGTAAGCATTTTCACACTTTTATTGGAATATTATTAGGTCTTATTGCTTTCCTCATTTTCATAGTTGTATCATCACTTAAGGCAATATTAATGTATATTTGAGGTTATTTCGATGTTCTGGACATAACGTTGTAGTCCATTTCACAGTTGGATGTTGTTAGGATGACTTCGATATCGATCGAGGCGATTTTAGCTCAAATCACGTGACATCGCATTCGCTCACTTGACACTCTCACAAACTCGATTGAATCAATTGCGAACGGTCCCATTTGAGAGATTTTGATGTTTTGACAATATCAGTGCAATTATTTGTGTGAACGGAGCGCATTTAGATGTCATTAAGGCCTCCTGACTCCTATATGCGTGAAATCGCTTTGACGGCTTGTCTTCTCGATTGAGTGGTTATTAATTGATGCAAGAGGTCTCTCTTGATCAATTTCAGCGTTTCGAATGTAGTGGTGCAATCAATTTTGCGACAGAAATTGTTTCAATCATGTTCGCTGATGATCGGGGCATTTCGACTTTGATCTATGTGGCATTACATCTGTCAATTTCATCATTTTTGCTCGATTTGACTTGTGAAGTATACGTGGAGACTCAAGAGAGACCGAGACGTCGTGTTAGGGCTGCTAGGTCACGACTCGCACGAGGAAGGTATATATCCTTCGAATTGTTTTAAATCGCAGCCGCTGAGATAAATTGCATGGCTATGATATTACCCTAAATATTACCTTACCGATTATCATAATTAAAAATATCCTTAAAATTGCAATTATAATTTATTTTAACTTATTTGATTTAAAATGTTATCAACTAATTTAATTATTAAATTAAATATAATTTTTAAAAATATTTAATGACATAAATTATATTTTCAATAAAATTTTATATAATTAATTATAATTATTTATTTATTTCGAGCTAAATCGAGCCGAACACGATCGAACAAAGGATTGTTCATGTTCAGCTCGTTTATAAATCGAGCTTGAAAAGTTTATTAGGTGTTCTAAACTTAGTTAACGAGCAGAGCCAAACACGAATGTCGCAAATAACGAGCTTTTTTTGGCTATCGGTATGTCATAAAAAATTTCATTTAATTATGTATAAATCTCGTGCAACTTATATATAAAAAAATTTGAATTAAATTTTGGACTATTTGAATTCTAAATTTAGCAAATATATAAATAAAATGAATGTTTTGATAAGATGAGTCTGATAATAATAAAAGCATTTATAGTAAAAATAATGTGATATTAATTGAACCAAATTTTTTGAAATTTTAAATAAGCTTGCAAAAGGCTTAAAATAGTTTTAACCAAGGTGAAAACCGGATCGGACATGGAACTAGAAGAGAGAGGTTTAAGGTTCAAAGGTTCGATGGGGTTGAATGGGGTTAAACTTGATTATTTAATTAATATTAAATTTATTAAATATTAATTTAATTAAATGATAAAATAATATAAATATATAAGATAAATAAATAAATAATATATATAAATAATATTTTTTAATTATTAATTTTAAGATTGATATAAAGTTTAATAAGATATAATTATATCTATATTATAAATATAATTATGTATATATTAAATATATTTAAAATCTTAAAAATGATAATATGAATTTATAAATACAAATATAATTTATCAAAAGAATATAATTTATTAAAATTATAGTTTATAATAAAAATAAAAAAAATTAGAATAAAAAAATATTTTAAAAGCCTTGTCAAATATAAATAATATATAAAATATTTAAGCATATTATTATAATTCATGACATATGTATATTAAAAAGATTTAAAATTTAAAAATTTTGATAATGTAAGCTTTTGAATATAAATATAATTTATAATCTAGAAATATAAGATTACAATATAAAAAAAAGTATATTAAAAAATTTATAAAATAATATAATGAATTATATTCTTAAAAATATATATTATAAATTATAATTTATAAATAAAATATAAAGTTAATAATTAAAATATTATTTTTTTTATTCTTATATTTTAAATCCCATTTGAATTACTAGAGCTCAGATCATATAATTCAAATTTTCAATCATAAAGTCAAAAGTTTCTCCATATTCAACTATTTTAGACCCACATCATAAAGAGAAGAATGTGTTGTACTATTTATTGAAAAATAGAGCTCCTCATAATGAGCATGTAATATATTTAAGCATATTATTATAATTCATGACATATGCATATTAATAAGATTTAAAATTCAAAACTTTTGGTAATATAAGTTTATGAATATAAATATAATTTATAATATAGAAATATAAGATTACAATATTAGAAAAAAGTATATTAAATAATTTATAGAATATTTATAAAATAATATTATTTAGTCTCACATCATAAAGAGAAGATGGTGTTGTACTATTTATATTGAAAAGTAGAGCTCTTAAAAATAAGTTTGTGATATATTTAGAATAATTTGATGGACATATTATTTATTTAATTCAAGCACATTTATAATTATAAAATTAGTTTTAAAATTATATAATTTCATCAAAAATATTTTAAAATATATTTCATTAAATTTAATATTTAAATATAATATTTATAAAATTAATTAAACTGACCCGGCGGAGTTAGATTTTAAAACATTGGTTTTAACAAAGCTTCTTTATGCACTCCTTAATCTCTTGATTAACCCAATTTGGGAAGGTATAAAGACCTTAGGAAGAAAAGGAATAGTTCTTCCTAGAGACTTAGAAGACTTCAGGGAGTGAAAAACAAGAAACAGTGGTTTTATTTTTTATTTTTATTTTATTATTATTATTTTTCTCTATCATGCAAAGTAGAATGGAAGCTTTTTTGTATAGAACTTGGATTTCAACATAACCTTGGTAACTATGGTTAATCATACTTAGATCCCTTAGCTATTATCGTGGAATCAATGGCTAGGGAGTTGATTAATATCATTTAACAAAAGGCAAGTGTATTTCATCCCTATTTAGAAAATTCAAATTGATTAAGTACATTTAAAGTTATTCTTTTACTTACCTAACTTTATTTAAGTTTTGCTACTATAACTTGGTTAACCATGGTGAATGGTTTATAATGGGAGTGATTAAAGCCAATATAGACTAAAATTGAGTAATTTTATAATGATTAATTATACTCTTGGTTAGATTCAAACAATTTCCAAATGTATCCTATTTAGACACATTGAATCATTGGACTTAATTAATTGAAATAAAGGGTTCAAATGAGTTGAACAAAAGTGTGGTTGTATTTCTAATATCCTTTCATGGGTTTGATTTAATTTGAGTATTTGGTTAGACAAATTTATTTTAGAAAGTAAATGTTGGGGTTTATGCTTGGATTTGAAATATTTGACCAACTTTGGCTAAACCCATTGTCAACAATGATGGGATTTGGTTAAAATCATACTTAGAATATTATAATGAAGCTCAACTCCAATTAATTAGATCATTCATAGTGATTAACCTATTTTAACTCATTTGACCTATTTTGGTTAAATAATGAGTTAAATTGAGTCATACCTGTCAATTAAAGTCAATTGACCGAACTATATGATCTAAGCAGTAAGAATACAAATATATATTCTATGAAAACATTTTATCATTACTTTTGGCTCATTTGTTTTAATAAATTATGTATTTGATCACATTGGGTTATTTAAGATTAATTTGGTCAACTTAGGTTCAACTAACACATTCTCCCATATTTAACAAGTTTTTATTAACCTAGGCACATCCTAATAAACTCTTAGGTTCATGTAAACAAAATGAAGAGAGGGCCTATAGAATTGAGCTTTCTACTAACTTTCATGTTTAGCTTATAGTTGAGATTCTATTATTTTCTTTCAATTCAACATGAACCAAATTCTATTTATGTTAACCCCATGAGTCTTCACATAATATTCTAAAATGATGATCACAAATATTTTTTAGTTAAATAATTATTTTCATTAATCAATTGTATGTGCAAGGCTGATGTCCTTTCAATATAGAAACTACAATTAAGCGACTAATAATAATTAACTATGAGAGCACAAATAATAGTTAATTTTCAAAAAATTTGATAAAAAATAGCCCATAAAGACTAAAATTGAGGATAGATTGATGCCAAAAAAACTCAACTCAAGTCCAAATGTTATGTTGTTATTTTTAGTATTTATATTTTATTTTTTCTCCATGCATTTGGCATGTGAATGATTAAATGCTACTAAACACACACACACACACACACAGACCTGAAAGAATATAAACAAAAAAAATTTCTTTAAAATTTAATATTTGTTTAAGAGAAATATCTGATATAATCTACATGTACTATGTGATTATTCATATTTGCAAACCATTTTCAGCCACCATAATTAAAGTGATTCTCTTAAACTTGTTGTTGACCTCACTTTTGGACTGAGAATTGACTCATCCTTCCTTAAACTTAGGAATCTTCTAAGCACTAGGATTTTCCTAGTCATAGGAAACTTCTAGTGATTAAAAGAATAATAAACCTAGAGACTAAAGAAGGCATACCCTAGCTTAGATCACACCCTTGGGTAAATAGGTCCTACCTATCCTGTGGCCTAAACCAAAATCCATGCTTCTACACATTTAAAACCAACTCCAAGCCAACACAACCAACTAGGGGTGTGCATTATTTGTTTTTAACCAAAAAACCAAACCGAACCAAAGTTTTTTAGTAATTTGGTTCGGTTTTGAACTTAATAATTTGGATTTTGTTTTTAATTAATGAAAACTTTGGTTTTTGGTTTTTGGATCGGTTTGTTAAATAAAATTTTGGATGGAACCAAATAAACTAAAGTAATTTTATGATATACTGTATTATTAATTTATATATTATAGGCTTATAGTAAAAATTATAAATATAAACTACTATTGCTTGTTCATTATACAATAAAATATTATGCAAATAATTTTTAAATGTAGTGAACTTCGGTTTATCCAAAACCAAACCAAAATAACCGAACCAAATTGTTATTCGGTTTGTTTGGTTTTATATTTTATTTGGTCAATTTGGTTCAATATTTTTAGGAATCCAAACCAATTGGTTTTAAAAATTTATCATCCAATCCATCCAAATCAACCAAACGTACACCCCTACAATCAACCTCAATTGGATTTCATTTCATATCCAAGCTCCAAGCCAAATCAATTTAACTCTTAACCTAAATCAATTTTGTCATCATCCTATGGATCCAACCCAAAGCCTATTCAATTGAAACCAATCCAATCATTTTCACAAAAGCACTCCAGTCATCCAAACTTCTATTTCAAACTCTTCCAAGACTCCCAATCAAACCAATCAAACCAATTGAATCTAATCAACCCAAGTTAGCCCATTTGGCCTAAATGGTCCAAATGAGCTAAAATTCAATTTAAATCAATTGCAATCAAATCCATCAATCAATCCTAAATCACTCATCAAACTCAATCTAATCTAATTAAACCCAATTCAACTTAATTGACCCATTTGGTCCATTTGACCCAAAAGTGATCTAAAGGACCAAGTTGATCGAAACTTTAATCCAACCAAAATTTGATTGAATCAACTCATCCAATCTCCTCTACAATGATTGTTGATCATCCTCGATCGACCAATTATAATCAATTGGGCCAACCCAAGCCAATTTGATCATTTGACCAAGTTGACCCAATTAACTCATATGAGCCAAAATGAACCAAATCTCATTCTAACTTCAATTGATTGAAATCAATGACTCTCCCAATCATAAATTCGATTGAACATGACTTGACCACCAATTAGGCCAAGCCAAACCAATTTGACCTCTTAACCCAACATAATTTGACCTAAAGGGCCAAATAATCCTAAATCAAATTAATTTAGATCAATGACTGAAATCCATCATAAATTGATTGTTGAACATGATTCAACATTCAATTAATTTAATCAAATAAACCAATTGACCCATTTAGCCCAATTTGACCTAAAGTATCAAATTGAACCAAACTCATTCTCAAATCCAAATCAATTCAAATAAACACCTACAATCATTCTCAAATCATCATTTGAACCTAAACCAACCCTCTGCTTAAGTCAATTTGACCAATTTGATAAAATTGGTCAACTAAGCACATTTGACTCATATGAACCCATATGAGTCAAATCTAAATCCACTTCAAATTAAACCAAACCAATGACACCAATACACTCCAAATGATCAAATGAACTTACCAAAATCATCAATTTGACCCAATTTGACCAATTGATCACCTAACAAATTGAACCCAATTTGACTCATATTGGTCAAATTGAGCCAAACACATTCAAACCAAGTCCAAACCAAACCAAACTTGGCATGACTCATCAATGGGTCACCATGGGTTAGCCAAATGGGCCCAACCCATGGTGAAATTGAGTCAAAACCCATGAACCAACCCACCCAAATGGGATAAAATCCCCATTTAGATGGTCTCACCCACTCACCAACTCATGACAGCCACTCTTAGCTAATTTTGGACACTTGGACCACTAACCCAACCCGACCCAAAAGTTAGGTTCATTGGGTCTTGAGAGGTGAAATAAATCACCCTTTTTTGTTTGTATTGAATGCAAATAAATCACATGAATTTAAAAAAAAAATACAAAAAATAAAATTTTAAATGTTTGAAATATTTGTAAAAATATTATTACTGGCAAATATATTTTATTTTAATTCAAAATATAAATAAAATAAATTAAAAAATATGTTATGGAGTTTCTAAAATTGAATGCAAATTAACCACTGTCGCCGACCACTATCATAGGCCATCGTCGCTGTCCACCATCGGCAGTCGCCACCGGCCACCACCGCCGGTCATCGTCGTCGTCGGTCACTGTTGCCGACCGCCATCATTCACTATCACCGACTGCCATCAACAACTGTTACATCCCAACTACCGCTGCATAGTTGTTGTAACCTGATTCTGGAATTCTCATTATTAGGATTTCTCAAATACAATCTTGTAATCTCTCTATCGGAAAAATTCAAACTTTGTACTATAAAGTTGATATATAGTGAAGCATCTTTACTAGGCTAGGCCCCGTAGTTTTTTTTCCATGTAAAAATTTTAGAGTTTCTTATTATATTTTCAACTATCTGCGTGCGTATTGGATTTCCATACAAAGCTAAGGCTTGAAGATTTACTATACCACAACTAGTTTTCTAGCACGTAACATTTCTAATTTGGACCAATAAACGAGTGTAATTTATCAACTATGAAAAAGGCTTGTTTTTTAAAAAGAAAAATGGTGTTAAATTGTGACCAATATCAAATAGGCTAAGTTTATATTGGACATAAATGCATTGGTTTGTAAAGTGCTTAATCTAAAATTTGACGTTTGAATGCAAATTGACAAACGTGGTAAGAAGGGCATAACATATTTTTAGCATTTTGTTTGTATTGAATGCAAATAAATCACATGAATTTAAAAATAAAATTTTAAATGTTTGAAATATTTGTAAAAATATTATTCCCATAAATATATTTTATTTTAATTCAAAATATAAATAAAATAAATTTTTTAAAAAAATCCAAAATGACTCCTAAAATTGCTAATACTATTTGGAAAGCTATTACTCTAAATTGCAATCTCAAACTCACACATATCACACATGAGCAAGGACTTGAACCCAAAATCTCTTGGTTGAAAGTCAAAACTCTTAACCACTAACCTAAAGTGACTTGCATATTAATATAATATTCTCATATCTATGACAACAAGTTGACAAAATTTATATATATATATATATATATATATATATATATATATATATATATATGTGCAAGTCACAAAAGCCTAATGGTTGAGAGCTTTGGCTTTAAATTAAGAGATTTTAGGTTTAAGTCCTAGCGCATATATTGTGTGTGAATTTGTGATTAAATTCGTTCAAATATCTCAAAAAAAAACAAAAAACAAAAAAACTGACCTCGAAGATGTGGAGCCTTAGAGATGACGTGTGGAAGATCAAAATTAATCCCCTTAGGGTTGCTTGGTTACGCATTTGGAGTATAGTGTAAACCAAATGCATGCATTTTAACTTTTTGGGTGTTTGGTTGGAAGTAAAGTAAATTTCTAATGTAATGTAATGTATTTCAAATACATTAGAAAGATCATTTTTTTAGGTGCATTTAAATTGATTTGGGTGAATTCCAAATACACCGGCCAATGTAAAGTTATGAGGCCGCTGTCAGCCACCGCCGCCGGGAGTCAAAACTTTTAAAATACTTTACATTATATTTTTTCAAACAAACAGAAAAAAATAAAGTCATGAATTTGTTAAACTCTCAACCAAACAACTGTAAAGTAATCCTTTACATTGAATTTCTTTTATATTGCATTTCTTTTATACTGTATTCTAAATACATGTAACCAAACAGCCCCTTTTAATCCCGACGTATTTTGCCGTAATCTTCGCCAGCGTCGCCCCGGTCCCGCCTCGGACGTCCACCAACGAACCCAACCCATCAAAACCCTCATAAATCTCCAACAACTTATTCGTAAAAATATACGAATGCCCTGACATCGCGTCATTGAACACCTTGTTAAACCTCGGATCTGTTCCAGAGTGCTCAAACGCCGTCATTCCATGGGCCTTATCGACGGAATCCGCCGACCACCGCATCCTTAAGGTGATACCTCTTTAGGTCTTTGCGTCGAATATAGAGCTATGTATGAATTTTCGGTTGTGTATTTATTTAAAGTTTTTTTTAAAAATTTAAAAGTTATCTATTGTATCACTTTCAACATCAATAGATAGTGTATGTACATACATATTTTATGCACACTTAAAAATTTAAAAAAAAACTTATGTGTATGTACATAGTTTTTTTATAGCTATTTTTTTATTTTTTTTAATTGTGCTTAAAATATTCATATACATATATTGTGTATTAGTGTTCAAATTATTCAAAATACCATCTAAATCTTAAAAAATAAAAAACTTATGCCCATAGTATGTGTACACACCAATATACAATAAAATTCAGATATATCTGAATGATGTATAATAATTTCTCTATTACAAAGGTGTTAATGGACTCAACCGTACAAATGACATTAATATTAAGCAATTAATCGATCATTACAATTAAATAATTCATTGATTGCACTAGTCTATGATACACACACATACCATTAGAAAATTTTCTCAATGTGGAAAGCAGGGACCAAATTCAATTGTGTTGTATCAAGTCAACTATTGCAAGAGGTTCAGTTCCTCATAAAATTTTGGGGTGATATTAAGTCTAGAATAGAGCAAGCGAATTAAATTTGAAAACATTTTTTTTACTTGGCCGAGTTATAAAATATTTTCTTACAATAATTCACTTTTATAATTGAGTAATAAGAATATATATCCGATAAATTATTCACTTTAGGCATATTATAATTATCCTATTGTAAATAAAGTTAGTTCGATCAAATGCATATGAAAGAGAATTTTATAAATAAGGAATGAAATTAATTATAAAGTATTTATTTCTTTATTGTCTCATCAAAATAGATCTTGGATTAGAGAGTTCATCGTACCATTTAATGAGTGCATGAAGATGATTTAAGGTGCGTTTGGAGCAGCGGTGGCAGTAATGCAATGGGAAAATGCATTGCAATATCATTTGGAAACTACATTCGATTATATTTTGGAGAATCTGCGTGAAAAGATACATTTTCAACTTCGAATTTAGTAATTGTCAAAAAAATTTGATCTAACGTTTTAAAATTTTTAAAAATTTGTAATAATAGTGAGACCTGAACAAGGTAGATGTTATGTTTGGTGAGAAGAGAGTAGACCCAATATCATTGAATTATGTGGCAACATAATAGTATTCACCTCATTGGAGTAGTAAGCTATGCAAGTTATTTTTTGGCACTCTAAGAGATGAGATTTGTTGGTAATATATATGACTTGGAAACTTGCAAGAAAGTTATATTTATTAGCTACCCAGTTAACATTAGAAAATGCATAAAATTCTAATGTTGAGTCATCATGAAAAAGAATTTTATGATTATTTGTGTCTCATATAAACCTTAATAATTATTTTGTTATAGTCCAATGACTAGTTGTGATATAGTACATAAATTAAGAATATTTATTAATCACAAAACTTACGTTTAGGTGCATATAAGCTAGGCACTATAGATTGTCCACAATAACTTTATAGTTAGTTGGATCAAGGAGCGCAAAGCAACATTGAAGAGTAAGCATTGGTGGAGTAGCAAGAGGGGTAGTCGTATGAACGCAACAACTATTTTGATTTAATAATCTATAAGAATCATATGACATTTGAAATCATTTTATACTTAGATGGGTAAGGTCCTCATATTTGAGAATAATATTTTGAGAGGTTAATAAGCTTTAATAGTGGAGGAAAAAATTAAAATTTTATGACTTCTATCAGTGATAGTGAAAATGACAAATTTAGATTAACTTTGAAATTAATATGATTGAGAATTTAAATTAATATGATTGAGAATTGAAATTAATAGATAGATGGCCTAATCAATGATATCAGTCAAAGTGTATTAACATGAGAAAAGACAACAAGTGAAGGTGACTAGTGTGGAAAGATTGATCATTCATGATCACCATCATTAGTTTGTCCTATTAGGAGTATCTTATGTGTAGATCTTTCACATGTAAAGTAGTGGGTATAAATATGATTAATACAACATAAGAATAAAAGTGGGATTTACATACATACCATATAATTCTTCTAAATTTATATATCCAATACCCAAAGTTTAATATTTACATAAATATCACCTAAATCTTTAATATCACATCAATTAAAAGTGAAATACACTTTCTAGAGCATAGTAAAATGTTATATATGTAAGTATCAAACTTTAGGTGTTAAATATATAAATACATAAACATTATGTGGTATTATGTAAATCTTCCTAGAAATTTGATATAGACCTCTATCATACTTTTCATTTTAATTTATAGCAACAATAAGACTATCATACAAAGTGTTAGGTAAGAGATTCCTAAAATCAATATTGATGTAATGAGAAGCATCATCATTTAACAACTAGATGGAAGTGATTTGTGTTTCAATAATGTAATGGGCAAGTGGCTCTACAAGTTAGGTGGTTAAGACCAAGGAGAGTAAGGCACTAGTGAACAAAAATTAGGGGCAAGTTGGGGGAAATGATTAAAAAAGCTAGGACACAATTTAAGATAAATTACATATAGGTCTCTATGGCATAGACCACATTTCATGTTGATGCACAAATTTTAAAATGACAATTTCTTGGCTATTATCACTTTTTAAATTTTAAAAGGCATCTTATTTTAATTTTTTTCTTTAATTTAGCACCCATAATATAATGGTCTTAGCCAATTATAGTAATATTGAGTGCACCATCAGTAATTCTTGTGACTTGTAAGTGAATGTTAGATTATTTACTTGTGGAGGAACTTGTCAAATGGTGTGGCATTATTTAAGATAAATTATAAGTATGTCTTTAAAGTATATACCATATTTTTTGTTGTTATATATTTAAAATTTCAAAACGCATCCTAGTTAATTTATCTCCATTAATTTAGTGACTTGATATGATTATTCTTGTGACATGTAAGTGAATGTTAAACATTTAACTTTGGATCATAATCCCCTTTATAGTTTCTTAAAATTTTGAATATTTTAATGAAATTTTTTGTGATGCAAAATAGGAAAATCTCTATGGCATAGACTACTACTCATCTTGAAAAATATTAGATAAGCAAAGTAAATTTTGATTAGGCGATGTGAGCCAATAAATTCTTAAAAGCTAGTAAGTTCAAAATGCCATATTTAAAACCAAAATCCTAAATATTTAAAAAAAACTATTATGACCTTTAAATGCTAGATTATAAAAATTAAAATTATATAGCAAAAGTTCAAATTATAGATAATAAGTTACAAGAAAAATATTCAAAAAAAGATAATATTAGAACCATGAAAATTTTGGAAAATGGAAGTAAGAGAACTCATAAAATATGAGAGACAACAATAGGTTTACTTGTAAAATCAGTTTTTATGGCACATCTTTGCAATTAATTCTTGAATCTAATTTAAAATCTAGAATAAGTAAATGTACTTAATCAACTTGATAGGTCTCTCACACCATAGCCTCTTGTCGCTTGATAGGTCTCCTTAAACTTATAATATGAGAGTAATTTAGGTATTAGAGAAAAATTAATAAAACATGGATGTGAGGGAACTAAATGTACAATCAACTTCAATGAGCCACATTTATTTATCACTTATTATAATATAACCTTCTAATGATTCCATAAAAGCAAGCCTACTTAGAATTTTCTTTACATTTCAAGTGACCCAAACGTTAAAAGTTATCAATACTATTTAGACATTAGAATCATAGCAAGAAATAGTCACAACTTGTCCCTACTTTTCTTTTTCTCTATTTATCTAACCCAACATTCTTTGTTATTTTAAAGCCATTTAATGCACTAGACCTCCCTAATACGTAATGTAGGTCACCAAAGTTTGCCTTTATTGAGAAATACAATCTTAGGGGAAGAATATGAAGAGGATGTTAATCTAATTGAAACATAAACTTTTATGTTGGTGGAGTAGTAGGTTCTCAAGAGCTAAAAATATTTGGCGGACAATAGTAGAAATATCTTTAAATATATTTAATAATCAATTTAGAACAATTTGTTAAATTCAAATTTATCTAGAGTTTCAAATATTAATAGGATATTTAATCTCCAATTTTTCTAACATCCACTCTAATGTTTATCTTGCAACATCTTCCCTTGTATGATACCATCCAAGATTTAGGCTACCATTTATTTCCTTTTAAGGTAAATTTGTCATAGATTTTCCTTCCACTACTTATCTTAAATTTATTTAGCTTGCTTTCAGCTTTTAAAAGTTTTAATGGTGGAAAATAATATTTTTTTGCCTATCCAAGGCTGTCCCATGGTATTTTGCATGACTTTAGTAACAATTTTAAAGACCTTTATTCGGACTAATTTGTACCCATAAAATCAAATTTAATCCAAGTGAAAAAAAACTTTTATAACTATACCGTTAAAATGTGATAGTTGTTAGAATGTTATTATCTAATATTTTTATAATGAAAAATTATAATATTCATTTAGTTTTCAAAATATATAATTTTTCCTAGGTGTTCAGAAATGCATTTACATACACACATTATAACCCTAAACAAACTCTCTTGATTTGATGTTTTATGTCTTCAAATAAGAAATTCTTAGTGCATTTTATAGGAAACATTCATACTTATTTAAAAAAAAATGTTCACTAAAATTAAACTAATTGTGTATATGATTTCAAGATTTATCTAAAGAGTTTTATAGTTATATGATATACATTCATGCAAAAGGGATGATGCTAGATGATGAGTATGTGATTTTAGGCGCCAATATAAGCCAAAGAGTTTTAGATGTGTCAAGAGGAATAGAGATAGCCATAGGTGCATGTTAGCCACATCATATTAGTGACATCCATGAGAGGTCATTTAAGCATCATCCTTATCAAATATCACTATGTAGATAGAGAAAATTTTATTGTATTTTTTTTGAGAACCATTTTATTCATTATGTTCTCATGACAACATGATCATGATAATAACTATATTACTTTTTTTGTTGGGAAAACTAGGTGGTTTAATATTTTAATAGAAGTCATTTGAGAATCATGATGGATAAGTACGATAAGAGATTTTAGAAGTAATCATAGATAGAAATCATAATTAATGCACCCAAGAAAATTATTTTCGACTATTCTATCATTTTAAATTTATTTTAGTTTAGTTTTTCTAATTGTTAGAATTGTTTATTATGAGTTTGTTAAAAATTTTAACATTTGTTTATATTTAAGTTTAAAATTTAACATAGACTTATCTTATAAATCTATTTTCATAAGATTAATGCTTTACAACTCCTTTGGCATACAGGGGATAAGTGTGACACAATCACATAGATTATCAAAGTTTATCTCTCTCTCTCTCTCTCTCTCTCTCTCTCTCTCTCTAATGGAAAGACTTTCTAATGCAATAGATAAGAAATCATAGCATTTCATTTTTTTATAAATAGGGGTTGAATGAACATTATTTTGGCAATTTATAAATTATGAATAAATTAATTTAAAAGATTCTCTCTCAATTATCCTCTCTCTTTTCTCTAGCTCTTATAGTTGTCTTTTTCTTTATAGTAATAAGGCACCTCATCTATGTTGATCTGACTTTTAATGAGGTTAACACATCTTCATCCCCTTACCTTATATTGTTCAATCTTATCACCTACGGCTCAATCTTAGTGTAAGATTTTCCTCACTCAATCTACTGTAAGATTTTCCTCACATAAACCCTTAGGACATTTTCTTAGTAGCTAGATGGAAACCATAACCCAAGGTTAAATCAAAATAAATAAAATTAAAGCTAAAATTAAATCTAAACTAAATGAAACAAAATCCTAAAGTTAACCTAGGCTAGGTTAGTAGGTCTCACTTGACCCAACATAGCCCAAGAATACTAGGTAAATTTAAACACTTTTAAACAAAATAAAATTGATTAAACATCAAACTCATTCCAGCTATGATGGAAATGGACTAAAATAAATAAATTTAAAATAGAATAAAAAATTTATACTAAATGAAATAAAGAATAAAATAAAAATAAAATTAATCAAATTAAAATTTGTTAATGCTCGGCGTAATCAAACACAATATCATATGAGTCAAACATAAATTACTTCGACGGCTATTGAAACTATTTAAATAACTCAAATTTAAAATAAAATCAAATCAAAATTAAAATTCATTCAAACTAAAATCAAGTTGAGCAAAAAAAATTAAAATCAAATTAAATCAAATCACAAAAAAAACATAAAAAAAATTAATCAACTCAAAATTTGTTGACATCTATATAAGCTTCATAAATCAAGATTAAGACACATTGCATAAATTAAAATCATTAAAAAAATCAATCATTTTAATGAGAGTCTGCATTGATGATTTTATAATGCAAGAAAATACTTTAAAAGAAGTTTGATATCATCAAATTCTACACCTAAATGGTTAGGAATTTCCCACAAGAGCAGATTGACTAGTGCAAGTAATAAATTTTTAAAAAATTAGATAAAAAAATTTATATATGCACAAAGTTGATAGTGTAATTTTGATAAATATTGACGATGAGGAATTAGCAAGCAAGAGTCAAAACATTTTTTTTTAAAATCCTTAAGTGAAAGAGGCTGAAGTATGTTTATATTATAGATAATATGTCTATCTAGATATAGTAAAAAAAAATCAGCCTGTTTGTCTTTATGTGAAAGTGGGCACATGAAATATAAATATAAAATTAAGATATATATATTAAAATATATTTTAAAGCATTATAATATTTCGTATATGCATAGATAAAACTATTGCTGTCCATGTGATGGCCATACATCAATTTGTAAAGAAGATTTTTTTAAAAATTTACTGTAGACACCCACTTTCCCCAGGCTGAAAACATAATAATAATAATAATAAAATTAAAATAATGAACCTAAACAGTGAATCGAGGACCCGTGTTCAGTGGGAAAACCTGGATTTTTTTTTTCTCCACCACATGAGGCTCCTACACAGCACTCTCTCTTCTCCTTCCAGTTTTAATCTCAGCCGTGTTCCGGCAAGCAGAATTCCACAATGGGGACCTGCAGCCGCAGCTACCCCATCATTATACAAAAAGTCTATAATTATTTACTGAATTTTAAATTTAAAATAAACAAATTAATTATCAAGTTATAGTAAATAATCTCTGAACATCTCTTATGCGCATGAGACTCTGAATATCTCTTAGACGCATGTACTCATAGTAACATCTTCAGAGTTCAACTTTAGTAATCTTAAATCATGTCGCGTACTTCAATAAAGATTTTTTTTTTCATAATACATGAGGAGCATCAAACTTAAGCCTTATAATATATCTGATCTTATGAATTACTTGATTCAAAGGATTAATCCTAGACAATTGAAATATATTAACACAAACACAGATGTGTGAATAAGCTAAGTCAAATCCACTGTCTATGTCAATAGGCCATCTTGCCATAAAAACTTTTATATCATCTCTTAGTGATTGATGATACACATCTATCTTGGCTTTAAGATTATGTGGCTTAGGAATGATAAGTGAGTGAAACAAAAGGATTTATCATGCGGTTCTCTTGGGGAAGGTTGTTTAGCATTATAATAATTGGCTAACATGAGTATGTTGTGACAACTTAACTATAATGAATCCATCAGTACATAATCCCAAACATAAATTTCTCGTTCACAACAAAAAATCAGTATATGCGATCAAAATGCTTCCAAGCCTCGGATCTAATGGATGGCTCTTTATGGTTGTGTACAATACCACCTCATATTCCCAACAATACTCATCCATGCAAATAGTCTCTATAAACGTGATGTGATGAGCATATAAAATAGTCCTTTTTGTGGGATCTCCTTCTACTTATCATGTCTCCTACTTTAATTTTTATATCTTTGTGCATTATGTTATCTACATTCAACTGATGCATCATCCTTATAATACTAAAGCATACAATCATTGATGCACAATCTATTTCAAGTGCATATAATCATAACTTTGAAATTAGTATTTTGTGTGATAATAATTAGCTGGAACTAAATTCTCTATTGGGGTTGTCTCCTTTAGTTGTCCGACAACCTAATTAAATAATTCATGTGACATATTGAAATTTGTTTCATCACTTAATAATCTGACAACCAAAGATAACTCAAAATAGAAGGTGCATCCATGCCACAATAGTTTTTTTTGTGTGTTCGGAAGTCATAAAACTTTTGTACTTCAACATTAGGTATTTTTTTAAAATTTTCCTGAATTTATGGTCTAGCTACATTAAAGACCATCTCCTCATGATTGATACTTGATGTAGTGTAATGATTGTCAAAGTGAGGTTCACACTCACGATGTGCTATCCAAATCTAATAATTTGGTTGAAATCCCTTTCAATACAAATCAACATGCACTCTATTTGACATTAAAATAACCTAATTTTTATGCATCATACATGGCCATCTAAATGTTGCTTCATAAAAGATGATTGTTGTGAAGTAATAGAAATAAAGTACTCGACTCTACTTATAAAGTTTTCAATGATTCCATTGTGTCTTAAGTAGTCTATTATAATTCCTCTTTCTAATCATTGATATCCATTTACTATCATTAACACAATGTAACATCCATAGTTTTAATATCCTTAAGTATCAGAAATTGATACAAATAATGTAAGCTTACATATGCATTCACGCTACATAATTTGTGTAATATCATTAAAATTATTTAATATAAATTAATGCCTAGGGGGAATCGTGAGGAGTGTTAGGCCTTCCTATTACACTTATAAGAAGTGTGCATGGCCAATATCTAAAAAGTTTTTTCTCAAAATTAGTGTATTTCATGGTGCCAGGTAGGCCTTACTAAGAAACTTGATTGCATTATCATTCCCTCATGTTTCTCTGTCTTAAGGGCCACCTTTGCTCAACCTTTTTTTACCCTTGATTTGTTTATGCAATTCTGATGATTCCTAACTCAGGATGTTATCAAACGATTGATGCAAGCAAGCAAAGTGTTTCAGAAGTGTTGCGTGCTAGAAACCCAGTTGTGGTAGAATAAAACTTTATGTCTTAGCCTTGTTGAAATCCACACAGATATTTGAAGAGAGAACGAGAAACTCTAGGATTTTTGGTAGAAAAATCTCGAAAAGAGGGAAAAAATCATGGGGCCTAGCCCAGTAAAAATGTTCCACTATATATCTATTTTGAAGTACAAAGTTTAAGTTTTTTTGATAATGGGATTATAGAGTTGTATGTGAGAAAGCTTGACAACGAAAATTTCAGAATCAGGTGATAATAGCGATGCAGTAGTAGTTGGGTTGAAATAGTGGTTAGTGGCAGTCGGCGATAGTGAATGGGTATCGGTGATAATCGGCAAGCTGTCGGTGGTGGTAAATGGCGGTGTGACAGCCGTGACGGTCGATGTAACGATAGTGGCAACCGGTGGCCGTCGCGGTGGTCGGCGGTGGTCGGTGGGGAGGACCGATGGTGGTGGGCGTGGCGAGCGGTCGGTGTGGCGATGATGATCGGTGGGCGGGTAGGCGGCGGTAGCTGGTCGGCGACGATGATGATTCGTGGCGGTGGCCGGTGGCGGTGGTCGGGGACCGTCGACTGGTGGCACGATTATGCTTGGAAGTTCTTCAAGCCTCATAGCTCTCTCTTCTCTTTAGTCTGGCCTCCCCTCATATGAAGAATGAGGGGCTATTTATAGATTATGGGAGTGACACCTCCATAAATACACGCAAAATCCAAACCACTTCATCGGACGGCTCAAAATGATTCATTTGATTATCTGATGTATTTTAAGTATTTGAATGCTCAAATGAAGTCAACATTAGGAGATATTAGGCTTGTTAGATCTGGCTTGTCAAGATGCTCGATTAGAAAATAAACACTCCATATTTAGGAGCCGACTGATATCGCAAAGTTTTCAATTATATTTTAAGTGTTTGATCAGGTTAGTCTTCGAGAATCGATTGCATTCGACATCAAAATTAGTGCTAGTGGAATTTGATGTCATATCAAGAAGTAAATAGAAAATCATTTAGCTATGGTGGAGGTCCGGGTTGGAAGGGGAAGAAGTAGGGTAATGAGTGAAGCAAGATTTGAGTAGGACATAAGCATGATTTAACCTAAATCTTGTCATATATAAAAAATAGATAGCTTTAAATTCTCCAAAATTCTAAACCTCATTTTTCATAAATTTATCTTAAATTCAAATTTAGTAAATTTCATTGGCAGTCAAACAAAGAATAGCGTTGTCAAAATTAAGTTTTTAGATTTGAGTCTAAACCCTAGACAAAACTCTAGATGATGAAATAAAAAATATATGGTAACTATCTAAAAAGACATTGTAGAAATAATTAGAAGAGCGTATATATCAATTTAGAACAATTTGTTAAATTCAAATTTATCTAGAGTTTCCAAATATTAATAGGATATTTGATCTCCAATTTTTCTACCATCCACTCCTAATGTTTATATGCTTGCAACATCTTCCCTTGTATGATACCATCCAAGATTTAGGCTACCATTTATTTCCTTTTTAAGGTAAATTTGTCATAGATTTGCCTTCCAGCTACTTATCTTAAATTTATTTAGCTTGCTTTCAGCTTTTTAAAAGTTTTAATGGTGGAAAATAATATTTTTTTTGCCTATCCAAGGCTGTCCCATGGTATTTTCCATGACTTTAGTAACAATTTTAAAGACCCTTATTAATCAGACTGTACCCATAAAATCAAATATAATCCAAGTGAAAAAAACTTTTATAACTTTAAAATGTGATAGTTGTTAGAATGTTATTATCTAATATTTTTAGAAGGAAAAATTATAATATTCATTTAGTTTTCAAAATATATAATTTTTCCTAGGTGTTCTGTAGATGCATTTACATACACCTGTTATAACCCTAAACATACTCTCTTGATTTGATGTTTTATGTCTTCAAATAAGAAATTCTTAGTGCATTTTATAGGAAACATTCATACTTATTTAATTTTTGTTTTCACTAAAATTAAACTAATTGTGTATATGATTTCAAGATTTATCTAAAGAGTTTTATAGTTTTATGATATACGTTCATGCAAAAGCGATGATGCTAGATGATGAGTATGTGATTTTTAGGCCTGCCAATATAAGCCAAAGAGTTTTAGATGTGTCAAGAGGCATAGAGATAGCCATAGGTGCATGTTAACATCATATTAGTGACATCCATGAGAGGTCATTTAAGCATCATCCTTATCAAATATCACTATTATGTAGATAGAGAAAAATTTATTGTATTTTTTTCTAGAGCCATTTTATTCATTATGGTCTCATGACAACATGATCATACGATAATAACTATATTACTTTTTTTTTTTGGGAAAACTAGGTGGTTTAAGATTTTAATAGAAGTCATTTGAGAATCATGATGGATAAGTATGATAAGAGATTTTAGAAGTAATCATAGTTAGAAATCATAATTAATGCACCCAAGAAAACTATTTTCAAACTATTATACCATTTTAAATTTATTTTAGTTTTGTTATTCTAATTGTTAGAATTGTTTATTATGATTTTGTTAAAAATTTTAACATTTGTTTATATTTAAGTTTAAAATTTAACATAGACTTATCTTATAAATCTATTTTCATAAGATTAATGCTACACTACTCTTATAGAACAAAAGAAACATCCTTGGTAAGTTGGCATAAAGGGGATAAGTGTGACACAATCACATAGATTATCAAAGTTTATCTCTCTCTCTCTCTCTCTCTCTCTTAGTGGAAATACATAAAGACTTTCTAATGCAATAGATAAGGAATCATAGCATTTCATTTTTATAAATAGGGGTTGAATGAACATTATTTTGGCAATTTATAAATTATGAATAAATTAATTTAAAAGATTCTCTCTCAATTATCTCTCTCTCTTTTCTCTAGCTCTTATAGTTCTCTTTTCTTTATAGTAATAAGGCACCTCATCTATGTTGATCTGACTTTTAATGAGGTTAACACATCTTCATCCCCTTACCTTATATTGTTCAATCGTATCACCTACGGCTCAATCTTAGTGTAAGATTTTCTTCACTCAATCCTAGTGTAAGATTTTCCTCACATAAACCCTTAGGACATTTTCTTAGTAGCTAGATGGAAACCATAACCCAAGGTTAAATCAAATAAATAAAATTTAAGCTAAAATTAAATCTAAACTAAATGAAACAAAATCATAAAGTTAACCTATGCTAGGTTAGTAGGCCTCACTTGACCGAACATAGCCCAAAAATACAAGGTGAATTTAAACACATTTAAACAAAATCAAATTGATTAAACATCAAACTCATTCCAGCTATGATGGAAATGGACTAAAATAAACAAATTTAAAAATGAATAAAAAATTTATACTAAATGAAATAAAAAATTAAATTAAAATTAATCAAATTAAAATTTGTTAATGCTGTAATCAAACACAACATCATATGAGTCAAACATAAATTACACTATTGAAACTATTTAATAAAATCAAAATTGAAATTCATTCACACTAAATTCAAGTTGAGCAAAAAAAAAATTAAAATCAAATTACATCAAATCACAAAAAAACATAAAAATAATTAATCAACTCAAAATTTGTTGACATCAATATAAGCTTCATAAAGCAAGATTAAGACTCATTGCATAAATTAAAATCATTAAAAAAAATCAATAATTTTAATGAGAGAGTCTGCATTGATGATTTTATAATGCAAGAAAATACTTTAAAAGAAGTTTGATATCATCAAATTCTACACCTAAATGGTTAGGAATTTCCCACAAATCAATGATGAGAGCAGATTGACTAGTGCAAGTAATAAATTTTTAAAAAATTAGATAAAAAAATTTATATATGCACAAAGTTGATAGTGTAATTTTGATAAATATTGACGGTGAGGAATTAGCAAGCAAGAGTCAAAACATTTTTTTTTTAAATCCTTAAGTGAAAGAGGCTGAAGTATGTTCATATTATAGATAATATGTCTATCTAGATATAGTAAAAGCAATTATCCTGTTTGTCTTTATGTGAAAGTGGGCACATGAAATATAAATATAAAATTAAGATATATATATTAAAATATATTTTAAAGCATTACAATATTTCGTATATGCATAGATAAAAGTGTTGCTGTCCATGTGATGGCCATACATCAATATGTAAAGAAGATCTTTTTTTTTTAATTTACTGTAGACACCCACTTTCCCCCAGGCTGAAAACATAATAATAATAATAATAATAATAATAATAATAATAATAATAATAAAATTAAAATAATGAGCCTAAAGAGTGAATCGAGGACCCGTGTTCACTGGGAAAACCTGGATTTTTTTTTTCTCCACCACATGAGGCTCCTACACAGCACTCTCTCTTCTCCTTCCAGTTTTAATCTCAGGCCGTGTTCCAGCGAATTCCACAATGGGGACCTGCAGCCTACCCCATCATTATACAAAAAAGTCTATAATTATTTACTGAATTTTAAATTTAAAATAAACAAATTAATTATCAAGTTCTAGTAAATAATCTCTGAACATCTCTTATATGAGACTCGAATATCTCTTAGGTATGTACTCATAGTTACATCTTCAAAGTTCAACTTTAGTAATCTTAAATCATGTGCGTACTTCAATAAAGATTTTTTTTCATAATACATGAGGAGCATCAAACTTAAGCCTTATAGTATATCTGATCATATGAATTGCTTGATTCAAAGGATTAATCTTAGACAATTGAAATATATTAACACACACACAAATGTGTGAATAAGCTAAGTCAAATCCACTAACATGTCAATAGGCCATCTTGCCATTAAAACTTTTAAATCATCTATTAGTGATTGATGATACACATCTATCTTGGCTTTAAGATTATGTGGCTTAGGAATGATAAGTGAGTGAAACAAAAAGGATTTATCATGCACTTCTCTTGGGGAAGGTTGTTTAGCATTATAATAATTGGCTGACATGAGAATGTTGTGACAACTTAACTATAATGCGTGAATCCATCAGCACATAATCCCAAACATAAATTTCTCAGTTCAATAGTAAAATCAGAGTACGTGCAATCAAAATGCTTCCAACCCTTAGCATCTAATGGATGGCTTAGAATTTATGGTTGTGTACAATACCACCTCATATACCCAATAATACTCATCCATGCAAATAGTCTCTATAAATGTGATGTGATGAGCATATAAAATAGTCCTTTTTGTGGGATCTCCTTCTACTTATGATGTCTCCTACTTTAATTTTTATATCTTTGTGCATTATGTTATCTACATTCAACCTGTGATGCATCATCCTTATAATACTAAAGCATACAATCATTGATGCACAATCTATTTCAAGTGCATATAATCATAACTTTGAAATTAGTATTTTGTGTGATAATAATTAGCTGGAACTAAATTCTCAGTTGGGGTTGTCTCCTTTAGTTGTCCGACAACCTGATTAAATAATTCATGTGACATATTGAAATTTGCTTCATCACTTAATAATCTGACAACCAAAGATAACTCAAAATAGAAGGTGCATCCATGCCACAATGGTTTTTGTCCTGTGTTCAATAAGTCATAAAACTCTTGTACTTCAACATTAGGTATTTTTTAAAAATTTTCCTGAATTTATGGTCTAGCTGCATTAAAGACCATCTCCTCATGATTGATACTTGATGTAGTGTAATGATTGTCAAAGTGAGGTTCACACTCACGATGTGCTATCCAAATCTAATAATTTGGTTGAAATCCCTTTCGATACAAATCAACATGCACTCTATTTGACATTAAAATAACCTAATTTTTATGCATCATACATGGCCATCTAAATGTTGCTTCATAAAAGATTATTGTTGTGAAGTAATAGAAATAAAGTACTCAACTATACTTATAAAGTTTTCAATGATTCCATTGTGTCTGAGAAGTAGTCTATTATACTTCCAAGGGTTCTCTCTAATCATTGATATCCATTTACTATCGTTAACACAATGTAGCATCCATAGTTTTAATATCCTTAAGTATCGTAAAATTGATACAAATAATGTAAGCTTACGTATGCATTCACAGTTATATAATTTGTGTAATATCGTTAAAATTATTTAATATAAATTAATGTCTAAGGGGAATCGTGAGGAGTGTTAGGCCTTCCTATTACACTTATAAGAAATGTGCATGGCCAATATCTAAAAAGTTTTTTCTCAAAATTACTGTATTTCATGGTACCAGGTAGGCCCTACTAAGAAACTTAATTGCATTATCATTCCCTCATGTTTCTCTATCTTAAGGGCCACCTTTGCTCAGCCTTTTTTACCCTTGATTTGTTTATGCAATTTTGATGATTCCTAACTCAGGATGTTATCAAACGATTGATGCAAGAAAGCAAAGTGTTTCAAAAGTATTGTGTGCTAGAAACCTAGTTGTGGTAGAATAAAACCCTTTTAGTCAAGTTGGTTCAAGATCAATTGGGCTAGGTTAGGTCTAGTTGGCCAACTGAGGCTTTGGTCAAGTTCAACAATCATTTTGGAATGAACTTGACCCATTGGTTTCAATCAATTTGGCTTAGATCAAGTTTTGACACATTTTGACTTTTTAGGTCAAGTTGGGTCAGGTGGTCAATTGGGCTAGGTTAGGCTCAAATGTTGACTTGGTCAAGTTCAAACATTGGTCATTAATGAACTTAGATCATTTGTTTCAATCAATTTGGCCTATGGTGAGTTTTGGCTATGTTGGGTTTCATTTTAGCTAAGTGTTGACTTAGTCAACCTTTAGGTTTGACTTAATTTGACCCAATTTGAGTTATTGATCATCTCATGATGATTGTTGATCATGATGAGAGGCATAGATGGGCTTAGTTCAATCCAATTTGGTTAGGATTAAAATTTGGCTCATAATGGTACTTTAGGTCACTTTGGGTCAAGTGATCTTAAGTGGGTCAAATGGCTTGGTCAAAGCTTGATTGAGTTTGATTGAACTCACATATGGACTTATGATTGAAATATAAATCCATTTGCAAGTGGTTTAAAGTCAAATGAGTTTTAATTCATTTGGCAATTTCAAGTTCAAAGAGCGAACATGGGTTGACTTAGGTTTGATTTTCGAATTGAGTTTTGATTTGATGATTGAAGTTTGTGTTTATATTTGGATTCATGATCGAAGGATTGATTGAATCATGAAGAAAAATCAAGGGTTTGGCTTGATTTGAAATTGATTTTGCTAAGTTCAATATTTTGACTTGAAAGGCTTAGGTTGGATTTTGATTGAATTTTAGTTTGATTTTTGGAGTTGGTTTTAGTTGTTTGAATTTATATTTCATTTATATATGTGAATAAATTAGAATATAAATGGATTATGAGAAAATTTCAAAGATTTGAAGTGATTTAAACTTGATCTTGGCTAAGTCCTTAAGAGGAAATCAAAGTGACTTAGGAAATATTTTGAATTTGTATTTGAATTTTGGATTTTGATTTGTTTGATTTGAATTTATATTTCATTTATATATGTGAATATAAATGAGAATATAAATGGTTCATGAGAAAATTTCATGAATTTGAATTGATTTGATCTTGATTTAGGCTGAGTCCTTAAGAGGAAAATAAAGAAGGGGTTGAGAGCTCATCATAAAAATGAGGTCAACAACCATTTAAAGAGAAATCAATCCTTTATGAATTAAATCCCTCACACTTAGCAAATTATAATCCTAAAGCCTAGTTAAGACATACCACACAAGCCTTAACACATACAAATTAGATTAAGCCATCATTACTAGCTTTATGTTAGGGCGTTGCATGGTATGATGAATGTTTGATTTTTTGATGTATTATTTTAAACTGGATGTTAGGGTGTATGTGCGTAGTTTGGATATTAGGCCGATTTTAGCCTAATCATGCTTTCTGCAAGGAGTTATTCTTAAGGGGCGCTGTAATAAAAATATAAATATTTTTTACTGTGTGAGTTGCTTATTCCCCTAAGCATAACCCAAGTTAGGATAGGTGGGCTTGGTTATCCATGTGTGGGGTGCTAAGTCTAAATTATTCATATAACTACTTGGGTTATATGGTGTGTTTAGCTAACATTTATTTTGCAGGTGTAGCTAGATTTATTTTTCTTTCTCTTAATGTGATTTTGCATTAGGATTAGGATAAGCGTTATGGGGATTAAGGGTGAGCATTAGTTATAAGACCATGTCTTATATACCATGTGATGCCTTTGGAGCAAGCTACATCCTAATCAAGCCAAAGGAAAGAAAGAAATGAAGCAAATCAAAGAAAAAAAAAAAGAAATGGAGCAAATCAAGATGAAGTAATGAAAGATGAAGAGTAAAGAATGGAGGATGAAGAATGAAGACCCCCATAACACTTATCATTTTATAATTGTAATTATTCTTTCATTATATCGAGATGTATAAGGGTAGAGCTTGGCTACATATATTTTCTTTTGGGTTGTACGGCGGTACCCAACCGACCTCTTATTCTTTTGAGATAGCTTTATAAAATTGTTTGATGTTTTATTTAGCTTATGCATTAGGAATAACATGCATTTTCATAATTTTTTTATGATTGGTGATTGTTGTGTGTCCTAGATCCGTTTAGGCTCCTGGGATGAAAAATAAATTTTCCATCCCACTAACAACTATAACTAAAATTATAAAATAATTTGCAACCTCACATAAAAACCTAAGAATTAAATCAAGATAATAAAATATTTAGCAACCCTTTAGCTGAAAGATTGTATATATAACATCATGCATGTCATATTCTTCCACACTTATTAAGAGAGGGTTTCCATCTATGCTAGAGAATAAAGGTTTGACCTGTAAGAGCCTTTGATGGAAAGACACCTTTTTCTCTTTTGATTTGGCCCACAATCAAATTCTCATGCATTTAGATATACAAAAATCATATAGTGTCAAAATAAAAAATCTAAAACCAAATAAAACTTGTTAAAATTTGCATTATATTAAGTCATTACTCTTGCCCTTCATGATCTAGTCTCTTAGGGAGTGAGTTTAAGTACTTAGTTTCTCTTCTAAATAAATAACAGCTTAACCATCTTGCAAAGCATATGACTTACCTACATAGATTTAAAACGTAAGAGGAGTTAGCTAGCTGCCACTTCATGTGGTAATAAGTCCAGCAGTCGGATGGCTTTCTCTCTCTTATGAAGGTAAACCATATACCCACTTTCACCTTAGATTTAAGTTGTGCTTTGGCCCTCGCCAAAGCTCTCAAGATAAGGATCGAGGTTGTTGTTTTTTTCCGCGTTACAAGCATAAATCTTCACTTCTTAGGCATTTCCATAACCTTGTATTGTGAAACTATAAGTCCTAAAATTCTAATAAAATTTCAACTCAAACAAATAAATTTCCTCAATTTGAATACATAAAGCCTAACCATGGGATAGATTGGAGTGCTTAGGCTTCCAGTATCATGAGCACTCCTACTCATCTACTTTTTGTTTTAGATAATAACTCTC
>CM038223.1:59973537-60024133 GCA_021442155.1 Cymbidium sinense
GAAAATCAAGGAAAGAAAGTAGATCTTGCCATGCATAAAACTACAATAGCAATATAAAAAAAAAAAAGAAAGGAACCAACATATGGCCAAAACATGCATATAACGTAAAAAAGTAAACCCTAGAGATCTTGAAAATTGTAAAGAAATATCGAGATCTAGTAGATAGTTAAAGAAAAAGATGTATAAATAGGATTAAAAAAGACAAACAGAGATATGAAAACTGATATTTTTCTTGCTGCAACTTCTTTCTTCTTCTTCCTCATCTTCTCCCGGAGCCTCTTTTCTTCCTCGGATCTTCATCCTTCAAAGAAAGGAAATCCCCTCGAAGCTTTCCCTCTCCTCATGATTCTCCGAGTTTATGGCACCAAGAGAAAAGACTTATCCTTCATTTCCTTGATACGCCGTGAGTTCCTTCCTCCGGAAGTTTCATTAACCGGCTGAGACAAAGACACAAGCAAAGAACACGTGATTTAATCCAGTGATAACCCATCCCCAAGCATATCCAACTGCTAATTTTAAATCAGGGTTATATCAGAACCCAACCCATCAAAATCATCATAGATCTCCAACAACTTGTTCGTAACTAAAGACGCATGCGCAGACATCCCCCTCATTAAACAGTTTATTAAACCTCGGGTCCTTTTCATGGTACTCAAACGATGTCATTCCATGGGCCTTATAAAATGGAAGACCGCTTCGACATAAAGATCCTTAAGATAATAGAAACTCTCCATCCACACCTTATCCGAGATTCATTAAAGCACTAGCAATAAAACCCCATCGGCGCGAGATACTTACAAACCGGCCAGAAGCGCCGGAAAGGGGAGTGAGAGCAGTGACGATGGAGTAGCGAGGAGGCGAAGGATGGCTCAATGATGGGGCCGGTTTGAGATGGAGGGGAGGCGAGGCATTTCTCACTGGGTGAGTTGAACAGACCGCAGGCGATGGTTTCGAGAGTTTGAGTTCGATGGCGCTTTGAGGGTCATTGGGAAGACGGAGAAGATGATGAGCGCATCGCAGAGAGACAAAGGCATCATTGGAGTTACGCCGAACAATCCATCTATTGCTTGGTTGGGCGGAGTAGGATGGGAAGCTTGTGGGTGAGCGAAGAGGAAGTGAGGGATGGGTTGAATTATTTAGTGCAGTACTCCTAACGAAATTAATGTTGGACCAATCATGCAATTAATTAATCAATCGTTATAACTAACTCACTGGGTAGCCATGCATATCCTAAGTAAAATTTTATTACCGTGGGGAATGTTAGACTAAATTCCATAGTATCGCGTTTGGGTCAATTGTTACATAAGTTTGATAGTTTCCCTTATCAAGTCTTGAATCGAGAGGATTTAAGTTGATATTCTAATAATCTTATCATAAATCATATTAATTTAATGAAATACATATCAAATAATTAATGAGAATGTTTATAAATAAGTAAATTAATTATAACGCTTTATTTTCTTAAAATCTTGTCAAGATGGACCTTCGATTAGAGAGTTCATTCATGATTTTTAATGTAGAGAAGTGAGTACACAAAAATAATTTGGTATGAGCTTTCCCTAGTCTGTCCTTAGAAGTTCTTGATAATCCTTCAATTTATAATAAACTATTTAACAAAAAATTTTAAAAGTTGGCAAAGATGTGGATAGCCTCATTGGAGAGAGAATAGAACAAAGTGACTATCAAGCAATGAACTATTGTAAACAAGACCAAATAAAATAATACATTTATAAGTTTTTGAATATGTGTGATAGTCAAATAATGGTTGATGTGTAGATTAGAGGACCCAATATATAAATTAATTGAAGGTAGCTTAAACCCTATCATAATATGATGCTAGAGAATTACATTAGTCAAAGATGATAACTCCTAAAACTATAATAGCATGTCAATTTATGTCCCTTAAATAGAATTTATTATTAATATGGCATTAAAATTCATCTGATGTAACATCATAAGAGATTTCAATATGACGATATTGAGTTGTCCACTAAAGTGTGAAGATTATTAGCTAATCATGTAGCATGAAAAAAATGGGTTTAACTAGCAATGCCAAGGAGATCTTAGTAAGGCTATGATGAGGTATGATGGTGAGTAGGGCATGCATGATTGTCCTTAAATTGATTAATCCTAACTTGATATTCATTTAATGGTAAGGGAACCTCATTGTACAATATTGGTATTATTTTAGTAGACACTTATAAGAATTGAAGGTTTCTAGTTTATTACTCCAATATTCTATGAAAATGATCCTCTAAAGTTAGGTGTAGGAGGTTTTCACTAGTCGGATTACATTATCCTTGATTGTTTGATAAGTTATCAACTACTTGAAGAGTGTTTGTAAGATATTAGGAATATTTCTATAAATAGTGCTAAATTGTTATGTGCAAGAGTATTCATAGTGAGAATTTTATGTCATAACATTGTAATATTTTTCTAGACAAATGGATAAAAAAATTCAAAAAAAAATTTAGAGCTTCTATATGATAAATTTGTAAAAGAAATAACATTATAGATATTATTATATTGATATCTTATGATTTAGTGTGGAATACCATTTAAGTAATAGAGGAGGGTGATTGTAGTTAGATAGTTGCTAGAAATAAAATAATGATAGGTAGGTAAAGATAGTTAAACAATAATATTTGAGTAATAATGATCAGGTAATAATTGTCTGATGATGATGATCAATTGATGGAGATTATATAGCAATAATTGAATGATAAACATTAGGTAATGATGATTAATCGATAATAGTTAATAGAAGTGATAATTAATGTCAATCATTAGATATGGCTCCAGAACTATTTAGATCTTCAAACTCTTTCTAATTTGAGGAACTTACATACAAATCATACAAATCTTATGCATTTGCATATCTAACACCAAAAATTTGATATTTACAAAGATAACATTTTCATATGCATGAGGGGTGGATTTCACTTTAAAAATTATATGATGGTGCGATTTTTTTATGTAATAATAAAGATTTGAGTGTTATTTATGTAAATTTAAAAGTTTAGGTGTTAGATATGTAAATATATAAGAATTGTTTGCTATGTGTGTTAATGCCCCCAACAATTTCATGTGAATAGTGAGGCTTTATTTATAAATTTTTAGAATTGTCATTTTGATAATTCTCACCAACATTCTCAATTACTTTATTGGATAATCTATATTAATTCTCTTAATCATATTAATATTTATGTGCCCTAATGATAATAAAATGAGTGATTTAGGGCTTGTTAAAATCATCTTATCAAGAAGTTCATTTCAATTATAAATATGTAAGATTTGGAGATCACTTGAACTATAGAATATATGATAAAATTTTATAATTATATTTTAATTGCTTGATTTAGACTCATTGAACTGGACTCATTAGAATATTGTGTCATATAGCTCACCCCATCAAAATGCTTAGTTTAGCTGTAGGTTTACTAAAATTAAAGTTCATATGATACTTAATTAAATTTTTTATAAATTTTGAAAAGGAGAAATGATTTTCTTTGATCATTTCTATACATAGCTCACAATTCTTATAAATCTATATATTTAACATCTAAAATTTTATATTGCATAAATAATACTTAAATTTTATAATATTATATTAAAATAACATCATCAATAATTTTTTAAAATAAAATACAACTATTTATTTATAATTAAAATATTAGATGCACATATATCAAACTCCACGTGTTAATATATAAATGCATAAAAATTATGTGTTATTTCGTAAACTTTATGTGTAAAACCTCTCTCCACTTCTTTCCATGATAAAAAACTCCCTTTTTTTGTTGAGCCATGAAGGCAATACACACACCAACGCCCAATGCACGTCGCAGTAAGCCCCCAACCATTAACCTTTATTTAAAATTAATTCAACCACCTAAAAAATGATTATGCAAAAAATGTAATTGTATCACTTTCATTTGATTAAATGATTAGATGAGAATTTTTTTAAAAAAAAATTAAGCTTGAAGAATGTTAATTTTATAAATACATAAAATTTGAATGGTATGTGTAATTATTCTCAATCTTTCCTAAGATATCTATGATAAATGTTTTAATTATATTAGTCAGTAGTTTTCATGCCTTTTCAGTATTTTTTGATATTATATTTATCACCTATTTATGAATATCTATATAATAGATAAGTGAAATATTTAATAATAAAAAGGTAAATATAATTTTAAAGTAAACTAAATTAATATTTAATATAATATGTAAGATCGAGTAAGTTAAATATTTAAAAATATACACGGTGATAAATATAACATTAACTAATAGACATTAATTATTAATCCATTAAATTTTAAAGAATTATCGACTTAAGCTTTCTCCACCAAAAGAGCTTGGAAAATGTCGAATGCTCTCAAACACAAGAAAATATTACGTGCGGAGTCCGGACGTAGCTTTATGTGCCAACTCCAATCGTAGCGCTACACGTGTCCGATTTTAATATTTTTTTTTCACTTAACTGCTATAATTGGATGGTGCATTGACGACGCCGTTTATGCTACCCCGCCCGACCAGCCGGCCCGCTCAAACAACGGAGAAGAAAATATCATGCGTTTACATTCTATGTAAAGCTTTAGGGCTTTTTTTTATGCATAATTTTTCTCAACTCACCCCGCTCTCTCGCACGCCCCGACCTTCCCTCAGAAATTTAACAAATCTTAGGCATTAAAAATTGAGGTATTATAGGCGACCTCATGAGGTATTTCTTCCGCATTCTTTAACTTTAATGAATTTAGGGTTTTCTATTGTTCTCATCGTCGAGTAGAGAACATTTGGAAAAATTGAGTTCTTTAAATGAACGGAGACTGTTTATTGGTATTTGGAGATGGTTTGCATGTGTACTCTCTGTACTGTAATGATGGTACACGCCATTATTTTCAAATTTTGAAGCTGGGTTTGTCATGTTTAGTATATCACATTATAGAATGTTTGGTTGCTTCATGAAGGATTTGATGAATTTTGGGGCTTGTTTGGATATAATATGGTCAGTCGATGGCATTATAATTTATTTGTAGGTTGATTAATGGATGTTTGCTTCAGTTTGCTTTGTACTCTATGTACTCGTGAGAGTACAACCCATTTTATCATTTTTTTAAAAGACTTCTGACCCTGTTTGGATATAATATGTTCAGTACATGGCTTTAGAAGCAGTTTGAATGCTGATTGGTAGGTTTTTATAGCTTTTTTGCATGTGTGCTGTCTGTACTCTCTAGAGAGTACACCTCATTTTGTCAATTTCTTTCAGATTTTAAACCCTATTTGTAGAGAATATGTTTAATAGATTCCATTAGAAGTAATTTGGAGGCTGTTTGGTTAATTTTTAGGGGAGTTTTGCATCTATACTCTCTCATGAGTGCTTTTCTCATTTTTTCAATTTCTTTGATCTGTTGGAGGAAATATGTTCATTACATTCCATTATAAGTAATTTGAGGTCGTTTGGTTAGTTTTAAGGGAGTTTTGCATCTATACTCTGAGAGTACATTTTTCTCATTTTCTTCCAGCTTTCTTTGACGTTGGAGGAAATATATTCATTACATTCTATTAGAAGAAATTTGGAGGCTGTTTGGTTGAATTTTAGGGAGTTTTGCATTTGTACTATTTGTACTCTCATGATAGTATATAGCATTTTTCTCTTTTTTTTCAATTTATTTGGCATGTTTGGAGGAAATATGTTCATTACATTCTTTTAGAAGTAATTCAGAGGCTCATTGGTTGGTTTTGAGCTGAGATTTACATCTATGCTCTCTGTACTCTCATGAGAGTACAGAGCATTTTTCTCATTATTTTCCAATTTCTTTGGCCTGTTTGGAAGAAATATGTTCATTACATTCTATTTGAAGTAATTTGGAGGCTATTTGGTTAGTTTTTAGGGGAGTTATGATCGTACTCTCAGACTCTCATGAGAGTACTGAGTATTTTTTCTCATTTTCGCTTTGGCTGTTTGGAGGAATTATGTTCATTACATTCTTAGAAGCAATTTGGAGGTTATTTTGTTGATTTTGGAGGTTGTTTGACATGTGTACTGGCCTCCATTGTCGATAATGTTCTTGTTAATTGACTTTTCATTTTGAAGTTTATAATGTCCGGGAAAAGGATAACTTTGAGATGCTATACCACCATTAGAGTGATGTTCGATAATATTGCGACTCTTACCGATGAAGTCATTGATATTCTAAGGAGATTTCATTTGCATCAATTTACTAGACTACATAGAATTTAGCAAGACTCAATTGCCACAATCTGTCTAGGGATATAGAGAAACAAGCATTCTTTTGGGTGGCCAATGCATTCCTTTTACTCCCAATGAAGTTGCACTAATTGTAGGGATGCCAAATAGAGGGAGAAGGTCATATGAAATCCCGCATGTAGTTCACGGACTTTAAAAATAAACTCGAGAATTGATCGCTCATTGCTCAGATACTGTAATTGTACATACGTGTTCTGCTTTCAAATCTTTTTTTTTATATATCACAACTATAAGGTGTCAACGTAATTGATTGCATATGCCAACGACATAGATAAATTTGCTGAGTACAACTAGGCAGAGGCCATTTGGGCCTTTCTAGTTTTTCAATTTGATGGTATTTCATCAACAGAAGGCACATACATGGCTTTGTCACTCTCTAATGGTATGTTCTATATCTTGATGTATTATTTGATGCATTGAAGTTAACTTATATAAATATTTATTATAGATCTGACGGTAGAGCACATAGGCATCATAAGGTCATTTTCCTTCAGAAAGCCGTTTGTTACGATGGCCAAAAAAATAAAGTTTGTAGATGACACCTTCAGGTTTGGGAGGACACTAGGTGACAAATAATAATATCACTTTATTTATATGAGAATATATTTTTTATATTTTAAATCATCATATTTTTCTATCTATGTAACACGTGCGCCTTTCATTCGAGGACATATCAGAAGAGGAGACCTGGCTCCTTGAAACATTGTCCACTGCCCAGCAGACAACCCATGTCAAACCCGATAGCAGTCCCATTCTAAGTCCACTGAGTCCAGCCCCCATTGAATCTCCATATGTCTCTCCTCGATATTCTTCATGTTCTAGAGTATCTAGCCCACCCTCTACTACTACCCACTGTAAGACTTTATGGAGAGGATACTTGCGTTTGTGGGCCTAGATAGTGTATCATCTTTTCAAGCATCAATAACAAAGAGAATTGATGGAATTGAATTTGGTACCGGTATTGAGGTGATTATTGGGCGCCAGGGGCCCAGCATCCCTAGCATGGGGAAGCTCTGGAGGCCATGGGGAATCTCTTAAGGAGGAAATCACTGGGCAAAGACTACGAGGCTACCACAGAGCTTCCAGGAGGCAACCACGTGGGGAGGCTCTGGGAGCTTGCCTGTGGAGACTCCACTTGGAAGCCCCTGTGGTGATGCTAGGGAGGCTCTGGTGGCTACCACTGAGGCCCTGCAGGGCTCCTTTCCCTGTGGAGACTTCCACTGGGAAGCCCTCAGAGGCTTCACTGGAAGCCCCTGTGGAGGTCACCATGGGGAAGCTCTTATGGAGGATTCCATTGTACATGAAGATGTTATAAGCATTTACAGATTGAGTGTGGTGTGAAGGCTCGAGATGAGGAAGAGGAAAGTTATATCTTCCCCTTCACACAAACTTACATGAAGTCACGAGAATAAGTCGGTAGCCTCCACTGTGATGAGCAGCAAGAAGAGGTATTATGTAACTTTCTTTCAATTTGACATAATATAAATCGATTTCAATGAATTTTTTATAGGTTTGCTAAGATGTGCCAATAGATGAACCATGACCGCTATCATTGTGATTGGGAGCATTAGACGGAGGTATGCATCATCTTAGCGATCGATTCTTAATTCACAATGACTCTAGCTCTTCATCACTAACTTTCATCATCACTAATTTCTTGCAAGAGGCACATCATATTATTGACTTCTCATCAAGAGATGTCAAGCAGCGACAAAGGACAAGTAAGTCATTCTTCATTCAATTCCTTTCAGATACATAAAACATATGTTCGTTAAGCTCGATTCCATATTTCACATGCAGGGTGATAATAACCGGAATATCATTATTGCGCAAGGGCAAATTGATGAGTTACTGACAGATGCACACGTCGATACCTTTGCCTTTCTACTAACTGAGAAGTACTCGCTATGCCTGTTCAGAATTCTATTTGTATATTTCATGCTTACATTTAAGTTACCTCTGAAATGTAGGGTAGTATGATCTAATCTGGTTTTAGGTAGTTAGAAGCTAGAATTCATAAACTTTCTCTTCCCTTCTTGCGAGTTATGCAAAATATATTTCTGAGAAAAGCAAAATGTTCATCCGGTATGTCACTTTGCGGTGTATCAAAATGAGCTACTCTTACTTCGATTATAAATAATCAACCTTTGGACACTCACTGGTGGGCATACTAAGCAAGGGGCTTGATATTTTATGATTCATTGTCAAACCCAACTTATAAGGCCATTCTTCATGATATTGTAAGAACTATTTTCATTTAAGTTTACTAAAGTGCATATTTTACGCCAACTTATTGACTACACTTCTTACTATTTAGATCAAATTACTTGTTCAAGATGTTGGTCTTTTCGGCGATCTCACAAAATGGCCAATCGAAATGATGAGTGGTACCGGTCAAGAAAAGCGATGTCAAACGAGGTGTTTGTCTGCAAGTACATGGAGACAGCAATCAGCAAACCTCCAGTGGACTAGGCTGACCACCAGGATTGGCCAAAGAGGATGAACTGCCTTAGGGCTGAGTTCGATTATGCTATCTTCTATTTGGGTATGAAATAACTAATATGACAACTATACAATTGAAGTTTGATATGTTCAAAATTAATTACTTTAGAAGCTATTATTTATGGTTTTAAGCATTTTCTAGAGGTAACATCTGTACTATCTGTTTGGATTGCTTGGTGAGACCATGCGAATTTGGTTGATGATGGGCTACTTTAGTGAGATATTTTTCATCATACTCTGTACTCTCGAGTACATCTTATTATGTTCATGTTCTCCGACTTTGTAGGTGTACTCTACTCTTAAGAGTCTGATTTCATATTTTTTTTTATCGGTGTTACTCGTGTTATTTCGAAATTGGCTCGATTTTATTTTTTAATAATATTTATTTTTCTTAATTTTCATTTAAAATTTAAAAATTAAAAAAGTAAAAAAAATATTTAATGGAATCTTATCTGATAAAAAAAATTAAGTACTATTGGTAAAATTGAAACTAAAAGATATACAAAATAATGATATACAATCAAAATTTTATTTTTTAGGTTAAAAAATTTAGTTATATGATAAAAAAACTAAGTAATATTAGAAAAATTAAGTAAAGATTTAATTAATTGAAACTAAAGATATACAATCATATTTATTTTTACACAAAATTGAATATAATTTAAAATGCTAACTCATATTATCAATATTTACAAATTTACAACTTACTAGAATAAGTTCATCTAAAATTTACATGATCATATACAAGTAACAATTTGATTCAATAAAAGCAAACAAAATAGTGATATTACAATTTCCAAATTCCAATTTCCAAATCCAATCCAATCCATAGCTTCAAGCCTTCAAGTCTTCAAGCTTTCAAGCCTTGAACCAATCTTGAATCTTCAAAATAGTAATCTGCACTTCATGTAAATAAAACTAACAAGAAAATATGAAATAAATATTATGAATGAGCTCAGAAAATTAAAATAAATAATCATTGATGCCGTCAATAGCTTGGTGGCTGTGTGAATTTTAAATATTCAAAAAATTGACAAAATAAAAGATTAATAATAATAAGTGTAGGAAAAAAATGAAATGATCATTGAATAAGCTAAAATTAGAATGAGTAAGAAGGAAAAAATGTAAAAAAAAAACTTTGTACATAATATAATAACAAAGAACAATTAGAAATCACAAAAAATTAAATTGAATGTTTGAAAATACATAAAACCAACTATCAAGCTAAGTTTCATCTCATACATCTATTTAGTTTTCCATCATAGCATTAACGTGTAATATCACAAGTGATATTACATAATAATAATTAGCATTACACATTAATAATCATCGGACCCTCAAACTCCAAATGTCATCAAACCCAAGCAAAACCAAACCCAGAAGGCAATGCCATCAACACCAATTCAAGTTAATAACAAACTCTTTGAAGGCTCATCAAAACATATAACCAACTATGCAACAAAGTCATCAAGCAGAAACAAGATATCCAGAATAATCTCAAGCAAGATAAGACTATTAAGATGCCAAAAAAATAATCTCAAACTGAACGATAAACAAACGAAAAAGCTAGAACCCATGTCCAAATTAAATAGCACAACTATATGTCCAAATTAATAACCAAAATTGTAGTCCAAATTAAAATAGCACAAATGTAAGTCCAAATTTAATATAAATGAAAATTAGATAAAGAGTAAATACAAGATGATTTATTGATGCTTAGTATCCTTCTCCAGCTAAACATTTTTGTCACATAAAGATTCTCATCCTCCATTAACTCTTGAAATAAAAGTAGATAATGAGAATGAAATTTATCAATATATTAAATAGATTGCTCTTAGTTGGAAATGTACCAAGGATTTTTTTATGAATGAACCTCACGATAAAATAGCCATACAAACAAGTGCATTGACTATTTTGGAGATAAAGAACTCTGTCATCAAGAACTCTACCACTAAATAGATTCAATTAGGTTATGAGAATTGTTAAAACATCCTTAGCCATTTGAATAAAATAGGATACTTGAGAGTACTCATCTTCCACCATTCAAGAACATCAACGAATCATTTGCTTGATAATTCATCTAACAATTGCATTCTTGATAAGTAGTTTCTTTTCATGCAATGGGTGAAATATATTTGTAGTTGGATAAGAAGAACCAAAATCATTTTGTCACATTATGAAAAAATAGAAAATCTTATAAGTGCTATACCACTCAATTTGAAGGTAACCACTTATAGTTGGAATCTCTATTCATAATGAAGACATTGCGGTAAATAAAAGCACTCAAGCATTAAGTAAGTGGAGTTCCATCTTGTAGGAACATCAAATGCATAATCCCTTTGAAGTGGGGATCCCAATTGTTTTGCCACTTCAAACTTATGTAATCATAAAGGAGACTTTTTAAGGTATTTTTTTATTGTCTCACATTTTATGTGTTATTTGTTGCACCTCTTTCAAACCATCTTGAACCATTATATTCAAGATGTGAGCATAATATCTAACATGAAAGAAATGATCTTGAAAATGTAACTTTACTCAGGTGAAAATATAGAAACTAATTTTATCGATCTCTTATGAAATCATCAAAAATTGAAGAGTAAAAATAATGTGACAAATTAGAATGAGAAGAGTAAAGAAAATGAAAAATCAAAACAAATACAATAATATATAGTATCCATGCGAGAACAACAAAATAATGGTAGGATAGACAAATGAGAATGAGAAGAGTAAAAGAAAATGAAAAATCAAGCAGATAGCCATATATAGTATTCCATGTGAGACAACAAAATAATGGTGGACAAACCGAGTCTACTCTTCAAGCACTTCAAAATTTCAATAACCTGAGAATAACAATCATCCACAACAAGCATAGCATAAGGTGGATAATATCCTAGAGAATAACAGAATAAGCACTTGCATTTCAATACAGAGACAACATAGAGACATCAAGTAACTCTAGTCTACAAATGAAAATCGAGTCACAAATTGTAAAACTTAAGTGCATTTCTCCTTTTAACATGAAACCAAAGTAAGAGGATTAGAAGAATTTCTATCGTATAGATCATGTACAACTTCGAAGCAAAGTAATTTCTTAACATATCTACAAAAAACTACACATTAAAAGAAATATATAGATTGTGAGAGAGAAGAGTTAAGAAGAATGATACATGCAAAGTCGTAGTCCCAAGTAGAAGCTTCATAAAAAGAAGAAAATAATGATCGGTGCAAACCCAGAAAACCAGATGCGTTAGAGGTTTCTTGCTAGATATGTAACCATTAAGACTCACAACTCGCAAGACTCTTGCTAAGAAGAGTAGAAATCCCTGAACGCCAGAACACTAGGAAGAGAAGAAACTAGAAAGTGACGGAGGGACTTACAGGATTAGGGCAAAATAAAGTCGAGAGAGACTCAGAGAGGCCGAGCGTCGTGTTAGAGTGCTAGGTCACACTTCATACGAGGAAGGTATATATCCTTGAATTGTTTTAAATCAGTATTGAGATAAATTGTATGGCTATGATATTACCTAAATATTACCTTACCGATTATCATAATTAAAAATCCTAAAATTGTAATTATAATATATTTTAACTTATTTGATTTAAAATGTTATCAACTAATTTAATTATCAAATTAAATATAATTTTAAAATATTTAATGACATAAATTATATTTTAAATAAAATTTTATATAATTAATTATAATTATTTATTTATTTCGAAAATCGACGAACATCGAACAAAGGATTGTTATGTTACTCGTTTATCAAGCTTGAAAAAAAATTTGTTATTGAGCTTAGTTAGCGAAAGAACAGTTAGAGCGAACACGAGGTTCATGAAAGAGCTTTTTTTGGATCTAATCGGTATGTCATAAAAATTTCATTTAATTATGTATAAATCTCGAACTTATATATAAAAAAATTTGAATTAAATTTTGGACTATTTGAATTCTAAATTTAGCAAATATATAAATAAAATGAATGTTTTGATAAGATGAGTCTATAATAATAAAAGCATTTATAGTAAAATAATGTGATATTAATTGAACCAAATTTTTTGAAATTTTAAATAAGCTTGCAAGGCTTAAAATAGTTTTAACCAAGGTGAAAACCGGATCGGACATGGAACTAGAAGAGAGAGGTTTAAGGTTCAAAGGTTGATCGAGGTTGAATGGGGTTAAACGATTATTTAATTAATATTAAATTTATTAAATATTAATTTAATTAAATGATAAAATAATATAAATATATAAGAATAAATAAATAAATAATATATATAAATAATATTTTTAATAATTATTAATTTTAAGATTGATATAAAGTTTAATAAGATATAATTATATCTATATTATAAATATAATTATGTATATATTAAATATATTTAAAATCTTAAAAAATGATAATATGAATTTATAAATACAAATATAATTTATCAAAAGAATATAATTTATTAAAATTATAGTTTATAATAAAAATAAAAAATTAGAATAAAAAATATTTTAAAAACCTTGTCAAATATAAATAATATATAAAATATTTAAGCATATTATTATAATTCATGACATATGTATATTAAAAAGATTTAAAATTTAAAAATTTTGATAATGTAAGTTTTTGAATATAAATATAATTTATAATCTAGAAATATAAGATTACAATATAAAAAAAGTATATTAAAAAATTTATAAAATAATATAATGAATTATATTCTTAAAAATATATATTATAAATTATAATTTATAAATAAAATATAAAGTTAATAATTAAAATATTATTTTTTTTATTCTTATATTTTAAATCCCATTTGATATTACTAGAGCTCAGATCATATAATTCAAAATTTCAATCATAAAGTCAAAAGTTTCTCCATATTCAACTATTTTAGTCCCACATCATAAAGAGAAGAAGGTGTTGTACTATTTATTGAAAAATAGAGCTCCTCAGAATGAGCATGTAATATATTTAAGCATATTATTATAATTCATGACATATGCATATTAATAAGATTTAAAATTCAAAACTTTTGGTAATGTAAGTTTATGAATATAAATATAATTTATAATATAGAAATATAAGATTACAATATTAAAAAAAAGTATATTAAATAATTTATAGAATATTTATAAAATAATATTATTTAGTCTCACATCATAAAGAGAAGATGGTGTTGTACTATTTATATTGAAAAGTAGAGCTCTTAAAATAAGTTTGTGATATATTGAGAATAATTTGATGGACATATTATTTATTTAATTCAAGCACATTTATAATTATAAAATTAGTTTTAAAATTACATAATTTCATCAAAAAATATTTTAAAAATATATTTCATTAAATTTAATACTTAAATATAATATTTATAAAATTCAATTAAACTAACCGGCCGGTCCGGTCCGATTTTTAAAACATTGGTTTTAACAAAGCTTCTTTATGCACTCCTTAATCTCTTGATTAACCCAATTTGGGAAGGTATAAAGACCTTAGGAAGAAAAGGAATAGTTCTTCCTAGAGACTTAGAAGACTTGAGTGAAAAACAAGAAACAGTGGTTTTATTTTTTTTTTTTTTATTATTATTATTTTTCTCTATCATGCAAAGTAGAATGGAAGCTTTTTTTAGAACTTGGATTTCAACATAACCTTGGTAAACCTATGGTTAATCATACTTAGATCCCTTAGCTATTATCGGTGGAATCAATGGCTAGGAGTTGATTAATATCATTTAACAAAGCTAGGCAAGTGTATTTCATCCCTATTTAGAAAATTCAAATTGATTAAGTACATTTAAAGTTATTCTTTTTTTACCTAACTTTATTTAAGTTTTGCTACTATAACTTGGTTAACCATGGTGAATGGTTTATAATGGGAGTGATTAAAGCCAATATAGACTAAAATTGAGTAATTTTATAATGATTAATTATACTCTTGGTTAGATTCAAACAATTTCCAAATGTATCCTATTTAGACACATTGAAACATTGGACTTAATTAATTGAAATAAAGGGTTCAAATGAGTTGAACAAAAGTGTGGTTGTATTTCTAATATCCTTTCATGGGTTTGATTTAATTTGAGTATTTGGTTAGACAAATTTATTTTAGAAAGTAAATGTTGGGGTTTATGCTTGGATTTGAAATATTTGACCAACTTTGGCTAAACCCATTGTCAACAATGATGGGATTTGGTTAAAATCATACTTAGAATATTATAATGAAGCTCAACTCCAATTAATTAGATCATTCATAGTGATTAACCCTATTTTAACTCATTTGACCTATTTTGGTTAAATAATGAGTTAAATTGAGTCATACTCAATTAAAGTCAATTGACCGAACTATATGATCTAAGCAGTAAGAATACAAATATATATTCTATGAAAAACATTTTATCATTACTTTTGGCTCATTTGTTTTAATAAATTATGTATTTGATCACATTGGGTTATTTAAGATTAATTTGGTCAACTTAGGTTCAACTAACACATTCTCCCATATTTAACAAGTTTTTATTAACCTAGGCACATCCTAATAAACTCTTAGGTTCATGTAAACAAAATGAAGAGAGGGCCTATAGAATTGAGCTTTCTACTAACTTTCATGTTTAGCTTATAGTTGAGATTCTATTATTTTCTTTCAATTCAACATGAACCAAATTCTATTTATGTTAACCCATGAGTCTTCACATAATATTCTAAAATGATGATCACAAATATTTTAGTTAAATAATTATTTTCATTAATCAATTGTATGTGCAAGCTATGATGTCCTTTCAATATAGAAACTACAATTAAGCAGCCTAATAATAATTAACTATGAGAGCACAAATAATAGTTAATTTTCAAAAATTTGATAAAAAATAGCCCATAAAGACTAAAATTGAGGATAGATTGATGCCAAAAAAACTCAACTCAAGTCCAAATGTTATGTTGTTATTTTTAGTATTTATATTTTATTTTTCTCCATGCATTTGGCATGTGAATGATTAAATGCTACTAAACACACACACACACACACACAGACTGAAAGAATATAAACAAAAAAATTTCTTTAAAATTTAATATTTGTTTAAGAGAAATAATGATATAATCTACATCGTACTATGTGATTATTCATATTTGCAAACCATTTTCAGCCACCATAATTAAAGCGATTCTCTTAAACTTGTTGTTGACCTCACTTTTGGAAATTGACTCATCCTTCCTTAAACTTAGGAATCTTCTAAGCACTAGGATTTTCCTAGTCATAGGAAACTTCTAGTGATTAAAAGAATAATAAACCAAGCCTAGAGACTAAAGAAGGCATACCCCTAGCTTAGATCACACCCTTGGGTAAATAGGTCCTATCCTATGGCTAAACCAAAATCCATGCTTACACTCATTTAAAACCAACTCAAGCCAACACAACCAACTAGGTGTGCATTATTTGTTTTTTTAAAAAACCAAACCAGACCAAAGTTTTTAGTAATTTGGTTGATTTTGAACTTAATAATTTGGATTTTTTTTTAATGAAAACTTTGGTTTTGGTTTTGGATCGGTTTGTTAAATAAAATTTTGGATGGAACCAAATAAACCAAAGTAATTATATGATATACGTATTATTAATTTTATATTATATTGTTGGTTTTATATTATTTGTTCAATTGGTTCAATATTTTTAAAATCCAAACCAATTGGTTTTAAATTTATCATCCAATCCATCCAAATCAACCAAACGTACCACAATCAACCTCAATTGGATTTCATTTCATATCCAAGCTCCAAGCCAAATCAATTTAACTCTTTAAATCAATTTTGTCATCATCCTATGGATCCAACCCAAAGCCTATTCAATTGAAACCAATCCAATCATTTTCACAAAAGCACTCCAGTCATCCAAACTTCTATTTCAAACTCTTCCAAGACTCCCAATCAAACCAATCAAACCAATTGAATCTAATCAACCCAAGTTAGCCCATTTGGCCTAAATGGTCCAAATGAGCTAAAATTCAATTAAATTTAAATCAATTGCAATCAAATCCATCAATCAATCCTAAATCACTCATCAAACTCAATCTAATCTAATTAAACCCAATTCAACTTAATTGACCCATTTGGTCCATTTGACCCAAAAGTGATCTAAAGGACCAAGTTGATCGAAACTTTAATCCAACCAAAATTTGATTGAATCAACTCATCCAATCTCTCTACAATGATTGTTGATCATCCTCGATTGACCAATTATAATCAATTGGGCCAACCCAAGCCAATTTGATCATTTGACCAAGTTGACCCAATTAACTCATATGAGCCAAAATGAACCAAATCTCATTCTAACTTCAATTGATTGAAATCAATGACTCCCCTCAATCATAAATTCAGTATTGAACATGACTTGACCACCAATTAGGCCAAGCCAAGCCAATTTGACCTCTTAACCCAACTTGACATAATTTGACCTAAAGGGCCAAATAATCCTAAATCAAATTGATTTAGATCAATGACTCAAATCCATCATAAATTGATTGTTGAACATGATTCAACATTCAATTGAACCCAATTTAATCAAATAAACCAATTGACCCATTTAGCCCAATTTGACCTAAAGTATCAAATTGAACCAAACTCATTCTCAAATCCAAATCAATTCAAATAAACACCTACAATCATTCTCAAATCATCATTTGAACCTAAACCAACCCTCCGCTTAAGTCAATTTGACTCATATGAACCCATATGAGTCAAATCTAAATCCACTTCAAATTAAACCAAAGCAATGACACCAATACACTCCAAATGATCAAATGAACTTACCAAAATCATCAATTTGACCCAATTTGACCAATTGATCACCTAACCCAAATTGAACCCAATTTGACTCATATTGGTCAAATTGAGCCAAACACATTCAAAAGTCCAAACCAAATCAAACTTGGCATGACTCATCAATGGGTCACCATGGGTTAGCCCAAATGGGCCCAACCCATGGTGAACCCAATTTGGGTCAAAACCCATGAACCAACCCACCCAAATGGGATAAAATCCCCATTTAGATGGTCTCACCCACTCACCAACTCATGACCACTCTTAGCTAATTTTGGACACTTGGACCACTAACAACCACGACCCAAAGTCGTTAGGTTCACTTGGGTCTTGAGAGGTGAAATAAATCACCCTTTTGTTTGTATTGAATGCAAATAAATCACATGAATTTAAAAAAAATACAAAAAATAAAATTTTAAATGTTTGAAATATTTGTAAAAATATTATTACTGGCAAATATATTTTATTTTAATTCAAAATATAAATAAAATAAATTAAAAAAATATGTTATGGAGTTTCTAAAATTGAATGCAATTAACCTTAACCACTATCGTATATAAATCATGTCCATCATGCAAACCGCACGGTCATATTCGTGTCCTTGTTGGCCATCATTCACTATCACCGACGCCATCAACAACTGTACATCCCAACTACCAGCATAGTTGTTGTAACGATTGAATTCTCATTATTAGGATTTCTCAAATACAATCTTGTAATCTCTATCGAAAAATTCAAACTTTGTACTATAAAGTTGATATATAGTGAAGCATCTTTACTAGGCTAGGCCCCGTAGTTTTTTTCCAAGTAAAAATTTTAGAGTTTCTTATTATATTTTCAACTATCTCGTCGTGTTGATTTCCATACAAAGCTAAGGCTTGAAGATTTACTATACCACAACTAGTTTTCGCTAACATTTCTAATTTGGACCAATAAACGAGTAATTTATCAACTATGAAAAAGGCTTGTATTTAAAAAAAAACGGTGTTAAATTGTGACCAATATCAAATAGGCTAAGTTTATATTGGACATAAATGCATTGGTTTGTAAAGTGCTTAATCTAAAATTTGACGTTTGAATGCAAATTGACAAACGTAGGTAAGAAGGGCATAACATATTTTTTAGCATTTTTGTTTGTATTGAATGCAAATAAATCACGTGAATTTAAAAAATAAAACTTTAAATGTTTGAAATATCTGTAAAAATATTATTCCCCGTAAATATATTTTATTTTTATTCAAAATATAAATAAAATAAATTTTTAAAAAAATCCAAAATGACTCTAAAATTGCTAATACTATTTGGCGTATTCGTCTAAATTGCAATCTCAAACTCACACATATCACATATGAGCAAGGACTTGAACCCAAAATCTCTTGGTTGAAAGTCAAAACTCTTAACCACTAACCTAAAGTGACTTGCATATTAATATAATATTCTCATATCAAGCTTTATGAAAACAAGTTGACAAGCTTGACAAAATTTTCACCAAAAAGATATATATATATATATATATATGCAAGTCACAAAAGCCTAATGGTTGAGAGCTTTGGCTTTAAATTAAGAGATTTTAGGTTTAAGTCTAAACATATATTGTGTGTGTGTGAATTTGTGATTAAATTCGTTCAAATATCTCAAAAAAAAAAACAAAACAAAAAAAGACCTCAAGATGTGGAGCCTTAGAGATGACGTGTGGAAGATCAAAATTAATCCCCTTAGGGGTTGCTTGGTTTCCTGCATTTGGAGTATAGTGTAAACCAAATGCATGCATTTTAACTTTTTGGGTGTTTGGTAGGAAGTAAAGTAAATTTCTAATGTAATGTAATGTAATGTATTTCAAATACATTAGAAAGGTCATTTTCGGTGCATTTAGAATTCGCCTGATTTGGGTGAATTCCAAATACACCGGCCAATGTAAAGTTATGAGGTATTTGTCATTGCTTGCTCAAGTCAAAACTTTTAAAATACTTTACATTATATTTTTTCAAACAAACGAAAAAAAATAAAGTCATGAATTTGTTAAACTCAACCAAACAACGTAAAGTAATCCTTTACATTGAATTTCTTTTATATTGCATTTCTTTTATCAGATTCTAAATACATGTAACCAAACACCTTTTAATGTATTTTGCCGTAATCTTGTGTCGCCCGGTCCCCGGACGTCCAACAACCCATCAAAACCCTCATAAATCTCCAACAACTTATTCATAAAAATATCTGAATGCCGACATCGTCATTGAACACCTTGTTAAACCTCTCACTTCGAGTGCTCGCCGTCATTCCATGGGCCTTATCGACGGAATCCCGCCTTCACCACCGCATCCTTAAGGTGATACCGACTTTCTTTAGGTCTTTGCGTCGAATATAGAGCTATGTATGAATTTTTTGTGTATTTATTTAAAGTTTTTTTTAAATTTAAAACTTATCTATTGTATCACTTTCAACATCAATAGATAGTGTATGTACATACATATTTTATGCACACTTAAAAATTTTAAAAAAAACTTATGTGTATGTACATAGTTTTTTTATAGCTATTTTTTATTTTTTTTAATTGTGCTTAAAATATTCATATACATATATTGTGTATTAGTGTTCAAATTATTCAAAATACCATCTAAATCTTAAAAAATAAAAAACTTATGCCCATAGTATGTGTACACACCAATATACAATAAAATTCAGATATATCTGAATGATGTACGTAATAATTTCTCTATTACAAAGGTGTTAATGGACTCAACACCAAATGACATTAATATTAAGCAATTGATCATTACAATTAAATAATTCATTGATTGCACTAGTCTATGATACACACACATATCATTAGAAAATTTTCTCAATGTGGAAACGAGGGACCAAATTCAATTGTGTTGTATCGGTAGTCAACTATTGCAAGAGGTTGCAGTTCCTCATAAAATTTTGGGGTGATATTAAGTCTAGAATAGAGCAAGCGAATTAAATTTGAAAACATTTTTTTACTTGGCGTAATTATATAAAATATTTTCTTACAATAATTCACTTTTATAATTGAGTAATAAGAATATATATCCGATAAATTATTCACTTTAGGCATATTATAATTATCCTATTGTAAATAAAGTTAGTTGATCAAATGCATATGAAAGAGAATTTTATAAATAAGGAATGAAATTAATTATAAAGTATTTATTTCTTTATTGTCTCATCAAAATAGATCTTGGATTAGAGAGTTCATCGTACCATTTAATGTGGAGAAATGAGTGCATGAAGATGATTTAAGGTGCGTTTGGAGCAAGGTGGTAATGTAATGGGAAAATGCATTGCAATATCATTTGGAAACTACATTGATTATATTTTGGAGAATCTACGTGAAAAGATACATTTTCAACTTGAATTTAGTAATTGTCAAAAAATTTGATCTAACGCTTTTAAAATTTGTAAAAATAGTGAGACTGAACAAGGTAGATGTTATGTTTGGTGAGAGAGTAGACCCAATATCATTGAATTATGTGGCAACATAATAGTATTCGACCTCATTGGAGTAGTAAGCTATGCAAGTTATTTTTTGGCACTCTAAGAGATGAGATTTGTTGGTAATATATATGACTTGGAAACTTGCGGGAAAGTTATATTTATTAGCTACCAGTTAACATTAGAAAATGCATAAAATTCTAATGTTGAGTCATCATGAAAAGAATTTTATGATTATTTGTGTCTCATATAAACCTTAATAATTATTTTGTTATAGTCCAATGACTAGTTGTGATATAGTACATAAATTAAGAATATTTATTAATCACAAAACTTACGTTTAGGTGCATATAAGCTAGGCACTATAGATTGTCCACAATAACTTTATAGTTAGTTGGATCAAGGGCATAAAGCAACATTGAAGAGTAAGCATTGGTGGAGTAGCAAGAGGGTAGTCGTATGACGCAACAATTATTTTGATTTAATAATCTATAAGAATCATATGACATTTGAAATCATTTTATACTTAGATGGGTAAGGTCCTCATATTTGAGAATAATATTTTGAGAGGTTAATAAGCTTTAATAGTGGAGGAAAAAATTAAAATTTTATGACTTCTATCGTGATAGTGAAAATGACAAATTTAGATTAACTTTGAAATTAATATGATTGAGAATTGAAATTAATATGATTGAGAATTGAAATTAATAGATAGATGGCCTAATCAATGATATCATCAAAGTGTATTAACATGAGAAAAGACAACAAGTGAAGGTGACTAGTGTGGAAAGATTGATCATTCATGATCACCATCATTAGTTTGTCCTATTAGGGGTATCTTATGTGTAGATCTTTCACATGTAAAGTAGTGGGTATAAATATGATTAATACAACATAAGAATAAAAGTGGGATTTACATACATACCATATAATTCTTCTAAATTTATATATCCAATACCCAAAGTTTAATATTTACATAAATATCACCTAAATCTTTAATATCACATCAATACTAAAGTGAAATACACTTTCTAGAGCAGTAAAATGTTATATATGTAAGTATCAAACTTTAGGTGTTAAATATATAAATACATAAACATTATGTGGTATTATGTAAATCTTCCTAGAAATTTGATATGAATATTCATACTTTTCATTTTAATTTATAGCAACAATAAGACTATCATACAAAGTGTTAGGAAAGAGATTCCTAAAATCAATATTGATGTAATGAGAAGCATCATCATTTAACAACTAGATGGAAGTGATTTGTGTTTCAATAATGTAATGGGCATGTGGCTCTACAAGTTAGGTGGTTAAGACCAAGGAGAGTAAGGCACTAGTGAACAAAATTAGGGGCAAGTTGGGAGGAAATGATTAAAAGCTAGGACACAATTTAAGATAAATTACATATAGGTCTCTATGGCATAGACCACATTTCATGTTGATGCACAAATTTTAAAATGACAATTTCTTGGCTATTATCACTTTTTTAAATTTTAAAAAGGCATCTTATTTTAATTTTTTTTCTTTAATTTAGCACCCATAATATAATGGTCTTAGCCAATTATAGTAATATTGAGTGCACCATCAGTAATTCTTGTGACTTGTAAGTGAATGTTAGATTATTTACTTGTGGGAGGAACTTGTCAAATGGTGTGGCATTATTTAAGATAAATTATAAGTATGTCTTTAAAGTATATACCATATTTTTTGTTGTTATATATTTAAAATTTCAAAAATGCATCCTAGTTAATTATCTCCATTAATTTAGTGACTTCAGTATATGATTATTCTTGTGACATGTAAGTGAATGTTAAACATTTAACTTTGGATCATAATCCCCTTTATAGTTTCTTAAAATTTTGAATATTTTAATGAAATTTTTTTGTGATGCAAAATAGGAAAATCTCTATGGCATAAACTACTATTCATCTTGAAAAATATTAGATAAGCAAAGTAAATTTTGATTAGGATGTGAGCCAATAAATTCTTAAAAGCTAGTAAGTTCAAAATGCCATATTTAAAACCAAAATCCTAAATATTTAAAAAAACTATTATGACCTTTAAATGCTAGATTATAAAAAATTAAAATTATATAGCAAAAGTTCAAATTATAGATAATAAGTTACAAGAAAAATATTCAAAAAAGATAATATTAGAACCATGAAAATTTTGGAAAATGGAAGTAAGAGAACTCATAAAATATGAGAGACAACAATAGGTTTACTTGTAAAATCAGTTTTTATGGCACATCTTTGCAATTAATTCTTGAATCTAATTTAAAATCTAGAATAAGTAAATGTACGACTTAATCAACTTGATAGGTCTCTCACACCATAGCCTCTTGTGCTTGATAGGTCTCCACTTAAACTTATAATATGAGAGTAATTTAGGTATTAGAGAAAAATTAATAAAAACATGGATGTGAGGGAACTAAATGTACAATCAACTTCAATGAGCCACATTTATTTATCACTTATTATAATATAACCTTCTAATGATTCCATAAAAGCAAGCCTACTTAGAATTTTCTTTACATATCAAGTGACCCAAAATGTTAAAGTTATCAATACTATTTAGACATTAGAATCATAGCAAGAAATAGTCACAACTTGTCCCTACTTTTCTTTTCTCTATTTATCTAACCCAACATTCTTTGCTTTGTTATTTTAAAGCCATTTAATGCACTAGACCTCCCTAATACGTAATGTAGGTCACCAAAGTTTTTCCTTTATTGAAATACAATCTTAGGGAAGAATATGAAGAGGATGTTAATCTAATTGAAACACAAACTTTTATGTAGGTGGAGTAGTAGGTTCTCAAGAGCTAAAAATATTTGGCAATAATAGTAGAAATATCTTTAAATATATTTAATAATCAATTTAGAACAATTTGTTAAATTCAAATTTATCTAGAGTTTCCAAATATTAATAGGATATTTAATCTCCAATTTTTCTAACATCCACTCTAATGTTTATCGCTTGCAACATCTTCCCTTGTATGATACCATCCAAGATTTAGGCTACCATTTATTTCCTTTTAAGGTAAATTTGTCATAGATTTGCCTTCCATACTTATCTTAAATTTATTTAGCTTGCTTTCAGCTTTTTAAAAGTTTTAATGGTGGAAAATAATATTTTTTTGCCTATCCAAGGCTGTCCCATGGTATTTTGCATGACTTTAGTAACAATTTTAAAGACCTTTATTAATCGGACTAATTTGTACCCATAAAATCAAATTTAATCCAAGTGAAAAAAAAACTTTTATAACTATACCAGTTAAAATGTGATAGTTGTTAGAATGTTATTATCTAATATTTTTATAATGAAAAATTATAATATTCATTTAGTTTTCAAAATATATAATTTTTCCTAGGTGTTCTAAATGCATTTACATACACTTATAACCCTAAACAAACTCTCTTGATTTGATGTTTTATGTCTTCAAATAAGAAATTCTTAGTGCATTTTATAGGAAACATTCATACTTATTTAAAAAAAATGTTCACTAAAATTAAACTAATTGTGTATATGATTTCAAGATTTATCTAAAGAGTTTTATAGTTATATGATATACATTCATGCAAAAGGGATGATGCTAGATGATGAGTATGTGATTTTAGGCTGCCAATATAAGCCAAAGAGTTTTAGATGTGTCAAGAGGAATAGAGATAGCCATAGGTGCATGTTAGCCACATCATATTAGTGACATCCATGAGAGGTCATTTAAGCATCATCCTTATCAAATATCACTTTGTATGTAGATAGAAAATTTTATTGTATTTTTTAGAACCATTTTATTCATTATGGTCTCATGACAACATGATCATGATAATAACTATATTACTTTTTTTGTTGGGAAAACTAGGTGGTTTAATATTTTAATAGAAGTCATTTGAGAATCATGATGGATAAGTACGATAAGAGATTTTAGAAGTAATCATAGATAGAAATCATAATTAATGCACCCAAGAAAATTATTTTCTATTCTATCATTTTAAATTTATTTTAGTTTAGTTTTTCTAATTGTTAGAATTGTTTATTATGAGTTTGTTAAAAATTTTAACATTTGTTTATATTTAAGTTTAAAATTTAACATAGACTTATCTTATAAATCTATTTTCATAAGATTAATGCTACACTACTCCTTTGGCATACAGGGGATAAGTGTGACACAATCACATAGATTATCAAAGTTTATCTCTCTCTCTCTCTCTCTCTCTCTCTCTCTCTCTCTCTTAATGGCAATACATAAAGACTTTCTAATGCAATAGATAAGAAATCATAGCATTTCATTTTTATAAATAGGGGTTGAATGAACATTATTTTGGCAATTTATAAATTATGAATAAATTAATTTAAAAGATTCTCTCTCAATTATCCTCTCTCTTTTCTCTAGCTCTTATAGTTCTCTTTTCTTTATAGTAATAAGGCACCTCATCTATGTTGATCGACTTTTAATGAGGTTAACACATCTTCATCCCCTTACCTTATATTGTTCAATCTTATCACCTACGGCTCAATCTTAGTGTAAGATTTTCCTCACTCAATCCTACTTGTAAGATTTTCCTCACATAAACCCTTAGGACATTTTCTTAGTAGCTAGATGGAAACCATAACCCAAGGTTAAATCAAAATAAATAAAATTAAAGCTAAAATTAAATCTAAACTAAATGAAACAAAATCCTAAAGTTAACCTAGGCTAGGTTAGTAGGTCTCACTTGACCCAACATAGCCCAAGAATACTAGGTAAATTTAAACACTTTTAAACAAAATCAAATTGATTAAACATCAAACTCATTCTATGATGGAAATGGACTAAAATAAATAAATTTAAAATAGAATAAAAAATTTATACTAAATGAAATAAAAAAATAAAATAAAATAAAATTAATCAAATTAAAATTTGTTAATGCTCTGTAATCAAACACAATATCATATGAGTCAAACATAAATTACTTGAATTGAAACTATTTAAATAACTCAAATTTAAAATAAAATAAAATCAAAATTAAAATTCATTCAAACTAAAATCAAGTTGAGCAAAAAAAAAAACTAAAATCAAATTAAATCAAATCACAAAAAAACATAAAAATAATTAATCAACTCAAAATTTGTTGACATCTATATAAGCTTCATAAATCAAGACTAAGACACATTGCATAAATTAAAATCATTAAAAAAATCAATCATTTTAATGAGAGAGTCTATTGATGATTTTATAATGCAAGAAAATACTTTAAAAGAAGTTTGATATCATCAAATTCTACACCTAAATGGTTAGGAATTTCCCACAAAGAGCAGATTGACTAGTGCAAGTAATAAATTTTAAAAAATTAGATAAAAAAATTTATATATGCACAAAGTTGATAGTGTAATTTTGATAAATATTGACGATGAGGAATTAGCAAGCAAGAGTCAAAACATTTTTTTTTTAAATCCTTAAGTGAAAGAGGCTGAAGTATGTTCATATTATAGATAATATGTCTATCTAGATATAGTAAAAAAAATCAGCCCGGTTGAAAATAAATATAATAATATATATATTAAAATATTAAAATAATAATAATTATAATCAGGACGTGTTGATGGGAAAACATAATTTTTTTTTCTCCACCCCATGAAAAGGCTCCCACATGGACTCTCTCTTCTCCTTCCGGTTTTAATCTCGCCGTGTTGTTAAAAGCAATTCCACAATGGGGACCTGCGGCCCGACTACCCCATCATTATACAAAAGTCTATAATTATTTACTGAATTTTAAATTTAAAATAAACAAATTAATTATCAAGTTATAGTAAATAATCTCAACATCTCTTATGCATGAGACTCGAATATCTCTTAGGCATGTACTCATAGTAACATCTTGAGTTCAACTTTAGTAATCTTAAATCATGTACGTACTTCAATAAAGATTTTTTTTCATAATACATGAGGAGCATCAAACTTAAGCCTTATAATATATCGATCTTATGAATTACTTGATTCAAAGGATTAATCCTAGACAATTGAAATATATTAACACAAACACAGATGTGTGAATAAGCTAAGTCAAATCCACTGTCTGTCTATGTCAATAGGCCATCTTGCCATAAAAACTTTTAAATCATCTATTAGTGATTGATGATACACATCTATCTTGGCTTTAAGATTATGTGGCTTAGGAATGATAAGTGAGTGAAACAAAAGGATTTATCATGCGTTCTCTTGGGAAGGTTGTTTAGCATTATAATAATTGGCTAACATGAGTATGTTGTGACAACTTAACTATAATGAATCCATCAGACATAATCCCAAACATAAATTTCTCGTTCAAGAAAATCAGTATATGCGATCAAAATGCTTCCAAGCCTCAAAGACATCTAATGGATGGCTCAATTTATGGTTGTGTACAATACCACCTCATATTCCCAACAATACTCATCCATGCAAATAGTCTCTATAAACGTGATGTGATGAGCATATAAAATAGTCCTTTTTGTGGGATCTCCTTCTACTTATCATGTCTCCTACTTTAATTTTTATATCTTTGTGCATTATGTTATCTACATTCAACGTGATGCATCATCCTTATAATACTAAAGCATACAATCATTGATGCACAATCTATTTCAAGTGCATATAATCATAACTTTGAAATTAGTATTTTGTGTGATAATAATTAGTTTGGAACTAAATTCTCTCTATTGGGGTTGTCTCCTTTAGTTGTCCACAACCGATTAAATAATTCATGTGACATATTGAAATTTGTTTCATCACTTAATAATCTGACAACCAAAGATAACTCAAAATAGAAGGTGCATCCATGCCACAATAGTTTTTGTGTCAGTAAGTCATAAAACTTTTGTACTTCAACATTAGGTATTTTTTTAAAATTTTCCTGAATTTATGGTCTAGCTACATTAAAGACCATCTCCTCATGATTGATACTTGATGTAGTGTAATGATTGTCAAAGTGAGGTTCACACTCACGATGTGCTATCCAAATCTAATAATTTGGTTGAAATCCCTTTCAATACAAATCAACATGCACTCTATTTGACATTAAAATAACCTAATTTTTATGCATCATACATGGCCATCTAAATGTTGCTTCATAAAAGATGATTGTTGTGAAGTAATAGAAATAAAGTACTGACTCTACTTATAAAGTTTTCAATGATTCCATTGTGTGAAGTAGTCTATTATACTTCCAAGGCCTCTCTAATCATTGATATCCATTTACTATCATTAACACAATGTAACATCCATAGTTTTAATATCCTTAAGTATCATAAAATTGATACAAATAATGTAAGCTTACATATGCATTCGGTTACATAATTTGTGTAATATCATTAAAATTATTTAATATAAATTAATGCCTAGGGGAATCTGAGGAGTGTTAGGCCTTCCTATTACACTTATAAGAAGTGTGCATGGCCAATATCTAAAAGTTTTTCTCAAAATTAGTGTATTTCATGGTGCCGTAGGCCTTACTAAGAAACTTGATTGCATTATCATTCCCTCATGTTTCTCTGTCTTAAGGGCCACCTTTGCTCAACCTTTTTTACCCTTGATTTGTTTATGCAATTCGATGATTCTAACTGATGTTATCAATTGATGCAAACAAGCAAAGTGTTTTGAAGTGTTGTGCTAGAAACCCTTGTGGTAGAATAAAACTTTATGTCTTAGCCTTGTTGAAATCCACACAGATATTTGAAGAGAGAACGAAACTCTAGGATTTTGGTAGAAAAATCTCGAAAGAGGGAAAAATCACGGCCTAAAAAAATGTTCCATTATATATCTATTTTGTAGTACAAAGTTTAAGTTTTTTTGATAATGGGATTATAGAGTTGTATGTGAGAAAGCTTGACAAAAATTTGAATCGGGTGATAATAGCGTCGTGCATAGTTGGGTTGAAATAGTGGTTAGTGGCAGTCGGCGATAGTGAATGACTCGGTGATAATCCGCAACGTCGTGGTAGGCGTGGTGACCGTGACGGCGGCTGGTAACCAATAATTGTGCAGTGGCGGCCAGCAGTGGTCGGCGGTGACCAATGATGGGTCAAGCAGGCGGCGGTGGTGGCGATAGCGGTGGTCAAAGCGGTGGTCTGGAGGACCGATGGTGGTGAGATGGCGGGATGGTGATGGTGGCGATGATGATCGGTGCGTATGGCGGCGGTAGTGGTCGGCGGCGATGATGAGCGTGGCGGTGGTCGTGGTTGGGGACCGTCGGTCACGATTATGCTTGGAGGTTCTTCAAGCGTCATAGCTCTCTCTTCTCTTTGGCTTCGCCTCCCTTCATGTGAAGAATGATGGGCTATTTATAGATTATGGGAGTGACACCTCTATAAATACAGGCAAAAATTCAAACCACTCCATCGGCTCAAATGATTCATTTGATTATCGATGTATTTTAAGTATTTGAATGCTCAAATGAAGTCAACATTAGAGATATTAGGCTTGTTAGATCGCTTGTCAAGATGCTCGATTAGACAATAAACACTCCATATTTAGGAGCCCATATCATAAAGTTTTCAATTATATTTTAAGTGTTTGATCGTTAGTCTTGACTCGAATCAGCATTGACATCAAAATTCATGCTTCACTAGTGGAATTTAGTGTCATATCAAGAAGTAAATAGAAAATCATTTAGCTATGGTGGAGAGTGCGGGTTGGAAGGGGAAGAAGTAGGGGTAATGAGTGAAGCAAGATTTGAGTAGGACATAAGCATGATTTAACCTAAATCTTGTCATATATAAAAACAGATAGCTTTAAATTCTCCAAAATTCTAAACCTCATTTTTCATAAATTTTGTCTTAAATTCAAATTTAGTAAATTTCATTGGCAGTCAAACAAAGAATAGCGTTGTCAAAATTAAGTTTTTAGATTTGAGTCTAAACCCTAGACAAAACTCTAGATGATGAAATAAAAAATATATGGTAACTATCTAAAAAGACATTGTAGAAATAATTAGAAGAGAGTATATATTAAATAACACTAAAATATGTAAGTAATTTCACCTGGCAAGAAAGGGGGGACGAGAGAGCTTGTCATCTCAGATTCAAGAGTTAGGACAGCAAAAGAGGAAGGAGTTTTGGTTGAAAAGCTATACTCACAATTACTGACGAATTTTTCTTATGGCTAGGCTACCGAAAACTGTTTTACTTATCTTTGTTAAAAATTCTCAACAGATTTTTTGTGAGACCATGACTTCACTAATGTTTGACGGAAGTTTCCAACATAATTTTTTGTTAGGCCATGACTCCATCAAAAATTACTAACATTTCATCATTATTTTTTTCCATCAAAATATTTATTAGCTTTTAACATAATTTTTTGTCAAAATGTTCACATGATGAAAATTCTAGTGGCTAGAAGGCCACAAGAAAACCCATTAGTAATGTCATCATTTATAGTAGTGAATATCATTTTAAGCAATGTTCATTAGTGATAACTTGATTTATTACTTCATCTTGTAGGTATATGGACATAGCATATCTCTTTGGGTTGAACATCTTAGTATGTTTCAACTTTGCTTTAAAATCCATCGACTTTGGCTTGTGTATAAGTAGTGAATAAGATAGTTGATGAAAACTGGGTATTGAGAAGCAAATGACTTCATTGCAAGGGCACCTTATTAGGTATCCGATGAATGTGGTTGTTTCCTGCAATGTGGGGTTGCTTGGTGGTCATGAATGCTTTCTAGAGATAGGTGTTAAAATATTAGAAGCAGATACCACCAATCTAAATGAATTAATAATGTAAATTAAAATTAAGCTTTTCATGAATGCTATTATAATTAATAAGCAATATGTAATATAAAATCATTAGTTAATTTTAGCATCTTTCGATTTGGTGATCGATGCCTTGTAATATAAGGATGAATACCATATTGGTTATGTGACTTTAATTCCAACAAAATATCTTATGCAATAAAATTTATTTATTGCCATTTTGGCATAATTTTGTGACACTTGATAACCTCCTAGTACTTGAACATATCAATAAGTTATTATATGTACAAGTTTAAGTTTTCATCATCTTTTTTTTTAATTTATCATTTTATTAAAAATAGAGGAGAATACTATGCTTGAACTTTATGAAAAATCCTATCCACAACAATAGAGATTACTATATATATATATCAGAAAACTTATAGTTTAATAGGCTATTGTGTTGGCAATAAGCCATAATCTAGTAAGGGATTTTGATGCCAACAAGAAATAATTGTATACAAATTGACAAGCTTATGCATTATATTGTAAGCTAAAGACCCCTATATAGGACCTCCATAATAATGAAGTGTGATGACCCTAAGTGGTCACCTTATCTTAATTATCATGATGACTTTAAGAAAATGTACACTCCATTATATAGAACAAGTTAATATTTCGGACATCATGATTTACTTAATCTAGATAGAGTGAAAGTCAAAAAAATCTTATTGTCAAAAGAAGAAAAAAAACAAAGAAAAGTTTGGCTCAATTTTTTTTTTTTAACAATACCTTTTTATTAGATGTAATAGTGATATATGTATATTAGTTTATTTTTGTAGGTTTGGGTGACTTAACAATTATGAGAGATATATCAATAAGATGATTAATATCAGAATGCATGTAAAAATAAAAGATTAATCTTTTATTGAAAGCTAAATAAGATTATGTTCTTTGTATATTAATGATAGTGGCTCTTGCATTAAACTATATACTTTAACATGTGTTCATTTATTAACATATTAGGTTTTTTTTACTTTTAATATTTCACCCCTAATAGCTAGTAGATGGTAGAAATTTCATAAGGAAGAACGGAAAAAAGATGTCTTGTTATTTTGTGGAAAATTTAAAACCTTACGATGAAATAGATATCTAATAGTCATGATAATGCTAATGAGGATGATGAGTTTAACAACAAACAACAAGAAAAAATTTTACACATGAAGGATGTGGAAAATAAACATAAAGATACTACTCATTTTTCTTGAATATTTATTTTAGATGCAACCACACACTAGGCAAGAGAAACAAGAGAATTGTAGCATGAAACACAAACACTAAGCTAGAGAAACAAGAGAAATGCATCAATGCATGGTCAAACATAACATAAATAACATACAATATATATATGAATATATTCTTCATAATAGTTCACCTACTTGGTGAATTCCATAACCCAAGTGCCTGCAAATATATAAATGGCTCTGCCAATGATTTATACTCTTTTCACGTCCTCTCTTTTCCTCCAAGGAAGTGACTCATCTTGATGACATCAAGATTATAGACAAATTTTGCTGCCACATCTTGTTCAAGCAATGAAGAATACACTCAACTACAATCACCTTCCCATTTTCACGTAGCACCTTCCAACAATTCTTCAACAATTTCAAACAATATTCATCATTCCAATCATGAAGAATCTAATCATGCTCATAAATTGACATATAAATATAATGGGATTATGATAGTAGCTTAACATAGTAAATGGTGTTAAATTCTGACATAAATTATTAATTGAACTCATGACTAATCTAGTTACTACATGCAATGTAATGAGTTGCAACAATAAATTGATTTTTTTATAGCTTGAAAAAATCAAGCTTATCATATGACTTAATTATAACCTCTATAAGAGTTGATATCATAGGACTAAGTTGGACCAACAAATTAGACTTATATATCAAATATGTAAAAGTTTGTATTTTTATATGATCAGGGTTAAATTCTAACAACATAAAATAGCCTAAGTTTATGTTGAGTCGTATAAATGCATTGGGTTGTAAAATGCTTGATTTAAACTTTGATGTTTGAAGCAAATTAACAAATGTGGGTAAAAAGTGCATAAGATATTTTCATCATTTTTGTCAATATGTGAATAACAACCACAAAAATATATAATATATCTTGAAGGAAGGTAATGAAATATCTATTTGGTGTAGAAAATGATAAACATAAGATGTGAATCTTCTTATAAGTTATGACCCAATACTAATCCCATCGGACAAATTGTTTTTCTACTCAACTTAAAAATATTACAATTTTGGCATGTGATGATGTAAACATGTAATTTTATAATTTTCTGGGATTAAATCTTATTTTATAGCATAAAATATTTTTTTTCTTTTCCTCGTAAAGTTCCAAAATTTCTAATAAAGGTCCTATGACTTGCCAAAAATAGTTAATTTGGAGGGAGGTAGTCTAAATTACTTAAGGTAGGGGAACAATGGTTGTTGTTGGTTGGATATCTTGGGGATTATCCACTTGTATGACTTTTGTTTTTTATGAAACAACTTGTGGAAATTTATTATTGTTTATGTTGATTCTCATATGTTCATTATATATATATATATATATATATATATATATATATATATATATATATATATATATATATATATATATATATATATATATATATATATATATATATATATATATATATATATATATATATGAGAGAATAGTTCTAGAGTAAAGTTTACAGCTTCTTTAGTCTAGCACAGTGTTAAAAACAGAAAACTCCAATTTTTACGTGAAAACCTCAAAGAGGGAAAAACCACGAGGCCTTGCCCAGCAAAAAGCTTCCACTATATATTTATTTTGGAGTACGATCTTCCCGATGACGGGTACTATAGTATGTAGAAGGAACAAGCGTTCTTGGTAACGATGTTATCGATGTTGATGAGGATGTCGGCGATGATGTTGACGGCGATGTCGGCGATGATGTTGATGGCGATGTCGATGGCGATGTCGACCGATATGACGGCGATGTTGATGATGATGAGGTGAGTGGTCGGCGATGATGACGGCGCGATGATGCGGTGGGGCGAAGCGGCCGGCCGTGCGTGTTGGCGCGTGGCACGATTGCTTGGAGGATCTTCAAGCTTTAGAGCTCTCCTCTCTCCCTTGGCTCCCTCATATGAAGAATGAGGGACTATTTATAGATTGAGTGGAGTCTCATAAATACATGCAAAATCCAAACCACTCCACTTCATGGACTCAATGATTCCTTTGATCATTTGATGTATTTTAAGTATTTGAATGCTCAAATGAAGTCGTAAGATCTTGGGCTTGTTGGATTGCTCGTGACGCCGATTTCTATAAACACTTTATATTTGAGAGCTATTTAGGGATTTAACGATATCCTAAAATTTCAAGGATATTTTAATAACTTGATCTCGACGTTTCAACGGATCGACTTGCTTTTAACATCAAGATTCTTGCCTAGTAGTATTTTAAGTGTCATATCGGTTCTATTTTTGGATGACATTCATCAAAAATATATGTCAATACTTGAAAATAGCAAATTCTTCAATGAAATTTGAGGTCCATTAATTATACATTTTAAGAGAACAGATCTTCATATGAGCACAAGATTATGACTGAAGCGATCAGGGCAGAGCGTGTTGGTATCTGAGTCAGATTTCAAGGTTCTGGACTCATCCATAATATGCTGCAGCGACATGGGTCGATAGCGGCCGTGGTTGTGGCCGGTGTAGAGAACAGCTCGGGCGGCGTCTGGTGAGGCAGCGGCGCGAGTCAGCGATCCGGCAGCTGGGTGGGTGCTGCCGCGGCGGCCCATGAGCGTGTACCACTGGGCTGGCGTGAGCGGACACGTCGGCGGCGCGCAGCAAGTCATGTGAGCGCGTAGGCGCCGTCTGACGGTAGTTTTGAGGCTTTTTGGCAATTTTTTACCCTTTGCCCCTAGAAAGGGTCTATAAAAAAGGCCAAGGAGAAGGCACACTTCTTCAACGCTCTAGTGCTTCTCTTCTTCTGAGTGAGGTCAACGAAGACCGAGGGTTTGGAGGCGATCAAGACCGTAGTTCTACTTCTTGTGTAAGAATTGGACTTCTTGAGAATTCAATGGATGGTTCATTGATAACCGGTGGAAAGCGTTAAGGAACCATCGTTGACGATTTTGAAAGTTTGGCAGTAATTTCAGCATCATTAGAGTATCTCTCTCTCTCATATATGTGTATCTTTTTTTGGATCGTGAAAAATTTTATCCCAAGCTATCCGTGAGAGATGAAAAAGGATCCAGTATTTGGGTCTCACAAAATTTCATTTTGTCATTTCTTCCTCTTTATTTATCATGTATTTTCACAGGATGATGAAAAAACCCATGATGGCTATAGACAACATATCATCCACCATCACATGATAGTTTAATGGTGTTTGTAGAAAATTTTACTTCACTAATGAGTTGGTGGCCATTGTTGCTAAAAGTTGATCGAGCTCGTTCACCTCGTGGATACTTCATTTTTCGAGATGATTCTTATCGAGCTATTCCCTTTGTCTCCCAAGTTTGAGATCTTCAAAACATGTGGTGTAGCTTTGTCACAATTTTCATTTGGACTTTAGTGGTCATCATCGGTTTGGTATCTTCTTGAGAGCGTGGTGTTACCGAACATCAAATACTTGTGCGAATGTGTAGATTCATGTGATGCTCAAGGACGTGTTTCTTATCGGGATATAAAGAATTGGATAGAATTTTTTGCTTGGGATAAAAAAATTGTAATGGATTCTTTTTTGTGAAAAATGAGTGGGGCCTTCCTGAGAGATGGGGAAGATAGAATGACCTTCCAGATCTATTACCGATTGAAGAGAATGACAACTCTTAATGTTCCTGATGTAGAAAGCTTACAGCATGAGTTGCGTCACATTAGAAAATATATAGTTGAAGATAGAATGTTCAAGGTTGGCCTTTCCATCAAGGCAGGGAGATCTCATTCTTTTCCACTAAAGAGGTCAAGTAAAGGTGATGAAAGGTCTCCTCATATTCATAGGGTTCTTTCAAGAAGCCATGAAATTGGTGGCAATATTTTTCCCTAAAGAAAAAAAAGACATGTCAAGTGATGCGTTAGATATCTGTGAAGAAGATGTTGATTGGCATATGAGAGTTTATTTCAACTCATGATTGGGAGTTCGTTTCTTGAAGCCCACATTCGAGGTGTTAAATCACATATGCCGCATCAATGAGCGATGAATTGGTATGTTGTCTTCCCTTCTTTCTTCTTTTCTTCTCTTCCTCCTTCTTTTCTTATGTAATATTTGTGATGTTTTTTTATTTTTTTATTTTTATTTTTTTAGGTAACTCAAACATTATATGATGGCTCATTTGGTGTTTCTTTAGATGAGTGGAATACTGAATTTGTGATGGTAAAATATCTGCAAGGAGAGTATGAGCGAAAGATGAGTGTTAAGGCCCAAGAAGTGGCGACTTTGGAGGATCAGCTAACCGAGTGCAGAACTGAGCTAGCGAACATGTCGACTTATCTTTCTCTGAAGTGTCAGGAGGTGGAGCGCACTCGTGATGAGCTGATTGAGGTGAGGACCGAGACTCGCCAGAAAGAGAAAAGACTCAAGGCACTTGCGGAGAAGGAGCTCTCAGCGGAGAAAAGCATTACAGATCGTCTTTAGAAGGAGCATATAATGTCGAGCGAAGCAAATGAAATCTCCTTGAAGGCAGTGGAAGACTTTAAGAGCTCTCCGCAGTATAATCGAAGACCATGTTCAGGAAGCTCGTAATCATATTCTTGATGTTAAAGTGAAGGACTTGGAGCACCAATGTTTAGAGGAGGGCTTCATCCGAGGGTTCCTAAAAGGAATCTGCTTAGTGCATCGTAAGACCGGAGCTAGTGTTGAGGATCTATCTCCCAGCCAAGTGTCTGAAGACTCTTCGTCAGATTCAGGAGATGAAGGAGTTGAGAGTGAGTCCAAGGGAGCATCTCCTAGTGGTGAGGAGGACGTTGATATCACCAACTGATATGATGTAGCATCACTTGATGACGCATTTTTTTTTTATATATGTATTAGTGTGTATCGAATCTTGATTCTTTCTTATATCATCATGTTAATCATTAATGAAATATTTTTTAGATGATACACTCTTATTTTGTTTTTTATCCGGAGGTGGTAATATTATTGACGGAACCTATGATGAGATTGAATTGAATCGCGAGATTTTTACCAATCCTAGGTTGTTTGTCAAAGTGTTACTTGATGATGTTAACCTGTATGGAAGAGATCACGGGATGTCCACCAAGGACCTTTTGACCTATCCTAGGTATTAGCCAAAGTGTTACTTGACTTCTTACCTGTATGGAAGATGTCCGATCAAGTCCACTTGGGATTGATTATGCCCCGATTGAGATACAACGTGAGTTGTATATTTCTCAAGTGAGAGGATTAAATGAAGAAGAAACAAGCTTGTAAGAAAAAAGCTATAAATTCATTACTCTAATAAGTTCGGTGATACAATTATAAGATGATTTTAACATGGATATGAGTTTCAAGAGGAAATGATGACAACAATAACAAGTCTTTATCCCACTAAGTGGTCAACTACATGAAGAGGAAATGATGACAGATAAAATAAAAGTTGCAGTTATGCGGTAGGAATTACGATAATATTTTGAGATTCTCTTTCCAAGTTCTAGGTAAAGTTTTTCCCTCGGATCCTTGAGCTTGAATGTTTCCGGCTTTACCTATAACCACATATGGGCCATCCCAAAGAGGTGAGAGTTTATTGCGTTGAGGGCCTTTGCTGCCTTCAAGACTTAGGACCAAGTCACCCGGATATGGGGCGAGGTTTTACTCTTACATGAAGTTACGAGCTACCCTTTGGTGATAGGAAGCAGTCAAGTAGGGCCATGTCACGAGTTTGGAGTAGGTCCAGGTGGTGTTGGAGTTTTTCTTCATTACCATCATGATTGAATAATTGAACTCTTGGACTTGGAACCCCGATATCTAGTATAATAGCTTTTGTGCCGAAACACAAGTTATATGGTGTCTCACCAGTCAGGGTGTGCGATGTAGTGCGGTAAGCCCAAAGAACATTAGAAAGCTTCGTCAACCCATTGCCCCACCTTCTCAAGATGTGTTTTAATCCTTTAAGTATAGTCTGTTGGTAGCTTGATGCGATTGAGGATGTGCTACTACAAGTATGCGGCTGAATGTGAAGATCTTTGCAAAAGGACATAAATACTTTTCCAGTAAATTGGGTTTCGTTGTCAGTGATGATCTTTGCAGGAAGACTGAATCGACATACTATGTTTTTCCAAACAAATTTTTTAGCATTTGCCTCCATAAATTTAGCGAGTGGTTGGCTTCCCACCCATTTAGTGAAGCGGTCAGCTAAAATAATAAACTTTCATTGCCCTGATGATATCGGAAAAGGTCCCATGATATCAATTCCCCACTGAGCAAAAGGCCACGGGCTTTGAAGGGATGAGCTCATATGCGGCATGTGAGAGAGGTTAGAGTCGACAACTTGCACATTTTTTGTGAACTGGGCATCTTGTTTCATCGGTAGGCCAATAGAACCCTTATAATTTTAAGGGCTAGCCCTTCCTCCTAGGTGTTCTCCACATATCCCGACCTCTCTTAATGCGTGTCGCCTCTAAAGGTGAGAGGCATTTGAGTCCAAAGCTCGTTTGTATAGTTCACCTCAGATAATAGTAAAGTTTGAAGCTTGTCTTGAGAGTTGAAGTTGGGTCTTCAGGAAGGGTTCCTTCTTGTAGAAAAGACAGGATGGGGTCCATCCACGAATGTTCCTTTATCTCATTAATTGCTTGAATTACCCATGACCCTTGGATATTAGGAAAATATATTTCTTCAACATGCCTTCTCTTAAATAGATCTCTAGTAGCAGATGTAGCAAGCTTGGCGAGGCGTGCTCAGTATTCTTCTCTCATGATGTGAATGATTTGATATGTCTTGAAATGGGCAAGAAGAGACTTCACCAAGTGGAGGTATTATGCCAGCTGAGGATTATGAGTACTAAAGTTTCCCTCAACTTGGGAGGTGACAAGTTGAGAGTCAGTGTGGATCACTAAGTCTTGAGCTTCGCAGTCAATGACAAGTCTCAACCCTGCTATGAGAGCCTCATATTCAGCCATATTATTAGTTGCAAAAATTTTGGGAAGTCCATACTCTAAGGTATTCTACTTGGGGAAATAAGTAAGATTCTCACGACCGTACTTCACAGCTCTATCCACATATAGGGTCCAGGAGATGAAAGGCATGTATCGAGATAGCTCCTCGAGTTGGGGCGGTGCATTCCACTATAAAGTCAGTACTTGAGACTTTATAGCGAGGCAGAAAATTTATATCAATTCTCACAATTCTACAAACTTGATTAACCTCCTAGATGCTTTTGGTTTCTGTAGGATGGCCCTTAATGGTAAATGAGTGTAAACGATAGTATGAGTTTGGAAGTATGGGATGATTTTTTTTGAGAAAACTAAAGCCTGAGCCACCTTATCTGAAAGTGGATAACAACTTTCTATATCAGCGAGAATCTTGCTGACATAGTAAATTGGTTGTTGTCTCTCATTCTCTCCTCACACTAAAATTGAGCTTATCACCTGGGAAGAGACTGTGAGATACAAGTATAATATCTCTCCTTGAATAGGCTTGGATAGTAGGGTGGAGATGCTAAATACTCCTTGTTGCTCAAAAAAGCGACATTCATCACCTGAAATTATTATTTTTGCTCCCTTTAATATTTTAAAGAATGGTAAGTATTTATCCCGAGCAGAAGCGGGATAACGCAACAATTCATCCATTCAAACGTTAAACTTCCTTGATATTCTTCAGAGGAGTCATATCTTTGAGAGCTTTGATTTTCTCGGGGTTGGCCTCTATCCCACGGTGGGTTACCATAAATCCAAGAAATTTTCCCGACGTAACCCCAAAAGCACACTTGGTCGGTTAAGTCACATGTTATAACGTCGAAGAAGGTTAAAGCATATTTCTAAGTCAGAAATATGCTGTGATTCTTCAAAGCTTTTCACTAACATGTCATCCACATATACCTCCATTGTTCGACCTAATAGGTCTTTAAAAACCTTATTCATAAGTCGTTGATAGGTAGCACCAACATTTTTAACCCAAACGGCATAACTTGGTAATAATATAAACCTTTATATGTTTGAAATGTTGTAGCTTCTTCATCCGTTGGGTCCATTTTTATTTGGTTGTAACCAGAGTAAGCATCAAAAAAGCGAGCATTTGATGTCGGACGTAGCATCAACCAATTGATCAATTAGAGGAAGAGGAATACTATCTTTCGGGCAAGCTTTGTTAAGGTCAGTGTAATCAATACACATTCTTCATGTTCCATTTGTTTTCTTAACCATGACAACATTTACTAGCCATGTAGGGTAATGTACCTCTCATACGAATCTCGCTGCTAGGAGCTTGTTAACTTCTTGTTCAATAGCTTGGAGGCGATCGGGTGCAAAACTTGCTTCTTTTGGATGATCAATTTGAATGTTGGATTAATCTTGAAGGAGTGCATGATCACATTGGGGTCGACCCACGGCATATCCGTCACTCAAGCGAAGATGTCTTGATTTCTTGCAAGAAGTCTATGTATTTTTCCCTTTGTTCTTCGAGAGCATGGATCCCACTTGCTGTTATAGTGGTTGGTCATCGATAATAACGAGAGAAAGTCTTCTCTGTAAGCTTTCTAGGGTACTTCTTCATCTATTAAAATCTAATGCAATATAGGTTAATCTAATATAATTTTTAGACATCTTAGAGCTTAATTGTTCGCATAGACTCAATGAGGCCCACATAGCCAGCTCTTAGTGCCATAGTCAAAGCCTTATTGTTTGATGGTCAAACAAAGTTTAAATCTTCACCTGATTGAATCAATCCAAATTATTGTATGAATAAAGACATGCATTCCAGCTCCACTAGTGCGGAACCATCACTTTTTTCAGGATGGGCAAACTAATTATCAAAATATCAAACAAAAATTTTTATTATCATTTATTAATTTTTAAAATTAATATTAAATTTATTATCATTTTCATCATATAAATTTAATTATATATATATATATATATATATATATATGTATATATATATATATATATATATATATGTATATATAAGTATGCATATTAAATATTTTATAAAGAATTTTATAATTAAAGCATAAACATATAAATTTAAATAAAAATATAATTATAATATAAAAGTTCTAAAAATAAATTATATTACCTAAAACTAATAAGAATATAAATATAATTAATAATAATAATAAATAATATGTTAAAATGTAATGCTACTAATTGGTGTAATTTTTTTAAAAAATTTAATAGTAGCACCATTATCCATTCATATTTTTTTTATATTTAATAGTATAACACACTCTTTAGTCTCACATTGCTTAGGAATGTTAAATTACTTTTTTTTATAGGGAACTAAAGACAACATTCTATTGTTATGTATAGTTATAGGAGTTGTTAAGTTTTAAATATTGATCAAAATATTTAATAAAATATAATTTTATATATTATTATGATCTAAATGAATAAATTATTAGTAATAAAAATAATTAAACTTAAGATAAATAATTATTTAAATAATTTTAAATAAAGATAAATTTTAACTAATAAAATGAAAAAAAATTTGTTTTTTATTGGACAAGACCTTTTATTAGGATGGGCAAAATTTTTTTTAAAAAAAATAAATTATAATAAAAAAAAAAATTTGAGGTGCCCAACCTCACCAATGGGTGGATCCGCCCATGCTTGCAGCCACCTCCTTATCCTTGGTAAAAGACCCAAGGCAACCTTATCAACTCTAAAAGCTAAATCGAGAATGGGAGGTAGGAGCATATATTGGAAGTTCTTGATATATTCTCTCGGGACAAACCAAAAAAAAGGGAGGGATGCCAACTTCTTACAGTTGCAAATTTAGGGGCTTTTTGGTAGGGGATTTCAAGCAGGATTTAAGTGGGATTTATCACAAATCCTGTCAAACAGCAAAAAATGCATGGATGACTATGACTTCTTAAATTTCGTTTTAACTCCTTTCCGACGTAAATATCGGATTTACTAAATGCGCCAGAAACGCACGAAGGGGATAAAGAAAAGGAACCAGTTCGAAGGCTTCACCTGCAAGTGCAAATTCCTCGCCTTTTCTTCGAGGGCTTCTGGTGGGAGCGGAAGGGGGTATGAGGATTTCGGACGTACCACAGCTGGCACAAGAATATCTCTTCTCCGCTGTCCCGTCGAAGCCTTCAGAAGCAAGCTTGTATCACGATTTCTTGCACCAGAATCATCTTCGAAGTTACAGCTGTAAAATATTTATTTGTCTCAAATAGCTCATGTCTAGCTCTTTCATTAAGGGGGGCTTTTTAGTTTGAAGAATTTGAAATACAGTATAAAATAAATATAGGAATTTTAACTTTGTTGATATTTGACTTGAAGTAAAATAAATTTCTAAAGATATTTATTGTGTATTTTTTGTGTATTTAGAATTTGCCAAATATACAGACCAATATAAAGTGATCGTACGTCGCATCCCGCCCTTCGCCGCCCGTCCGCCCCAATCGTCGTCGTAGGCGTCAAAACATTCAAAATACTTTACATTACATTTTTTACCAAACAAAATAGCAAAGTCATGAATTGTAAAACTCTCAACCAAACAATTAAAGTAATCCTTTATATCAGTATTCCTTTTTTAATCGTTTCTTTTACACTACATTCCTTTTCGCCAATCAAATAGCCTAAGAGATTGTTTGGTTATCCATATTTAGAGTATAAAATAAATCGAATATAAAGAATTTAACTTTTAAAGTATTTGATATAGTGCAAAGTAAAATTTCAACATATTTGTTGTATATTTGAAATGCATTAGAATGATCATTTTTGTGTATTTGGAATTCGATTTGGATGAATTCAAATACCTGGTTATAAAGTGTTTTGATTCGCCATGCTCCACCCACCCGCTCATGACCTAATATGAGCTGGTTGATTCTAGCTAGTGGCGTAATCTCCACATGGCCGTAATCTCAAAAAATACTTTACATTACATTTATTTTATCAAAAAAGAAAGAAATTCATATATGTGTAGAGTTTCAACCAAATAAGTTAAAGTAATCCAAATACATTCATTTTATAATGTATTTATTTTAAATTATATTCTTTTTTCACACAACCAAACCCTAAGTAAATTAAACAAGCCAACAGGAACAATAGCTCTCTCTCTCTCTATTTGAATTGATAAACTTTTAAGAATTAAAATTCTCCCTTCTCTATAATTTTTTTCGATTATTATTTTTCTATTCATTTCGATAAATTCAAGCTTAATATGAATACTAAAATTTTAATAAATTCAAATATGAATAAATAATTTTGAACGAGCTAAATACTGAACAAAAAAGCGAGGATTTTGGGCAAGGAGTAGTTAGAGGTGGATTGAAAATAAATAAATAAAATTATATTATTCTAAATAAATAAATAAACTTACATAAGTGACAAAAGCTAAATAGAAATTAACTTAATCAATTAATACTACTTTTAAATAAAATACCAAACAAATAATGTTATTTAATAAGTGTTGTAATTTATTGATTAATTTAACTATAATTTAATAAAACTAATCCATAAATATTAATAGAAATAAACCAATAAAATTAATTTAATTGAACTAGTATTAACTAACTTTAAATTGGCGTCATAGAACTTGTTGCCTAAATAGCTTAATAAACTACTATTGAATGATTAATTAAGATATTATTTTCTATTAATTAATTAATAATGCTATACTAATCAATGAATAATTAATTTGTTAATATTTAAATTAAAAGTGAATTATATCTAATAATGATTACTAATGAATATGCTTAGAAATAATTAAAATAAATTAATCTTAATAAGTATATAATTTATTAATATTATCAATATTATTATTATTATTATTATTATTATTATTATTATTATTATTTAAATCTTACTTGAATTAATAGTGCTAAATCTTAAAATAATTTGGCAAATGGTTCATAAAATCTAATAAAATTTAATCTCTATCATGCCAAATAAATTTTAAGATTTTAACTATCTTCTAATACAATAAATCATGCTTTATAGTACCAAATAAATTTAAATAATTCTTATCTAGTATAGTCTTGAATATCTTAAATTCTACAAATCATTGGATTACTTTAGAATATATAAGCTGGCCTAATTAGATCCTTAGGGGCACCCTTAAGCCAAGTTGAGCCATGGATTTACTCCAAAATACAAGCTTAAAAGCCTGACTAAACAAAAATATTACGATAGCATGAGGATTCTTTCGGACATCAAAAGAAGAAAAATAAAAGAAAATTCATAATATTAGCCAATTAGCATCGTAGAAAGCCTTTAATTGAAGAGAGAGGAAGTGGTAATAGAATAAACCTTATTCGTGTAGATTTAAGTAGTTCTATGAAAACTGGATTAGATCGGTCAATCTAGTTCACATTGAATCGGGAGGCAGTGGTTCGATGGTAAACGATAGGCTGGTCCCCATTTTTAGAAACTGTCTGATTCAATAAATTCTCTTAATCATTATTTTATATTATTTAATCAACTAATTAAAATTTTTAGTAAACTTTATATTAAATTTTAATAATATTTTTAACTTTTAAATTTAACTATTTTTTATTTTTTAAATGAATTCTAAAATCTTATTTTATTAATATGAATGTAAATAAATTAATTTATAATATAACCATCATGCACACTCACATAGTTTATTCATCTTTATGATGTGAGACTAAATAGTGTAACTATATTTTAATTTTAAGAATAGTAAAAGATATTGAGATATAAGAATATAATAATAACATTTAAATTTTAAATTCTATATTTTTAATCCAAACTATATTTTTATACATTATATTTTATTATATTTTATACTTATATTCATAAACTTATTTAATAAATTTTTAGATATATTTAATATACTCATCTAAATTTATAACATACAAATAATTATATCTTAATGAGTTTTATATCAATCTTTAAATTTATAATTAGTAGAAATATTATTTATGTATTTTTATTTATTTTGTATTATATATTTATCATATATTTAAATTCATGTATCATTTAATTAAATCAATATTTAATTATTTTAATATTTATTATATTATCTGATTCAACTCTAGTCGAACCACTTGAGGTTTCCCAAATCTTTAAGTTGAACTTATTTATGAAGTAATAATTTAAATTATTTATTATAGATGAAGAGGCCCAGTGATGATAATGTCATCCACATAGACTAACAAAGTGATAAAAGTAGGACCCAAGCTTATGTTAATAGAGAATAATTTGATTTGAAATATTTGAATACAAGGTGAATTATTATATAGAGGAATTATTATTTTTTTATTTTAAAAATAATTTATAAATTATTAACTTATATATTATCTTATAATGATTATAGTTTTATTAGATTAATTAGTAGTCAGATATGCTAAATAGAAATTAACTTAATTAAATTAATACTATTTTTAAGTAAATTTCCAAACAATTAATGTTATTTAATAAGTTTTGTAAATTATTAATTAATTTAATTAGAATTTAATAAAACTAATTCATTAATATTATATAAATAAATTGAATAAATATTAACTTTAAATTGATGTTATAGACTTTGCCGCTTAAACAACTTAGTAAATTACTATTGAATGAATAATTGCGGTATTATTTTCTTCTTAATTAATAATGTTATATTTATCAATAAATAATTAATTTATTAATATTCAAAATAATAGTTAATTAGATATGATAATGATTAATAAATAATTGAAAATAAATTAATAGTAATTATATCATTAACTATTATTATTATTATTATTATTATTATTTTATTATTATTATTTATATCTTATTTGAACTAATAGTCTTAAATCCTAAAAAATTGCCAAAAGGTTCATAAGAACTTAATAAAATTTAATCTCTATAATGTCAAATAAATTTTAAAATTTAACTCTTGAATTTGATAAATCATGATTTTAGTATGTACCATATAATTTTTTTTCTATTTACATACCTAATAATTAAATTTTGATATTTAAATTCAAGCTTTTAAATATAGTAAATACAATTTGTGAATTATAATCCCTCAAGTATGGTTCCAATGCCTTGAACACCCAATTTGGTTATGAGGCATAATAAGGTGGGTTGAGATAATTGTTCGGTAACAAAATTTATTAGCTGATGATCTAAGCATAGTGCCATATGATATATTTTTTTCTTTATTTCTTTTCTTCCTTTACTTTTTTTCTTACAAACATAAGAGGTATATGATAGCATGCTTGTTAAATCCATATGCTATTTTATCTCAAACAAAGTGACAATTAATCTCACTATGCTTGGTTTGTTCGTGAAAGGTAAAATTTGTAATCATCTGTAGGGTAGATTTGTTATCACAAAATACTAATGCTGTGGAAGAAGTGGGAATTTAAGAAGACTGCAATAAAGAAGTTAACAAAATTAGTTCATTTACAATCATAACTAATGCACCATATTCAGCTTCTACGGATGACAATGAGAGACTTTGCTACTTCATTGTGATCCATGAGATCAATGATTCTCCTAGGAATATGCAAAAAAACTAATAATAAATTTTGGGTGACTATATATGCAAAAGCCTACTAGCATTGGAGAAAGCCTTTAATTGAAGAAAGGAAGTGGTAGAATAGAATAAACATTATGCCGATAGATTTAAGATAATATAAAAAAGTAATGTGTAGTTGTGATATGAGGTGTCCTTACGTGTGTCATAAATTAGCTTAGAACAACAAAAGTAATGTCTGAATTGAGATAATGTAAGATAAATCAAGTGTCATATTAGACAAATATTGGGAAAAGTCATGAAAAGGTCATCATCAATACCATTGAGTTAATTTCAAGATCCATGGGAGTGTGTTTGGGTTTACTAGCTAAGAACCCTTTGTATTCAAGGAGTCAAAGAGTGTAATGCCATTGTGAAATAAAGATAATGGTCTAATCAACCAATATATAGGTCAAGAAAATACTTGAGGTCTCCCAAACCTTTAAATTAAAATTGTTTATGATGTAATATTTTAAATTGTTTGTTGTAGATGAAGAGGTGCACATAGATTAACAAAGTGACAAAAGTAAGGCTCAAGCCTATGATAAATAGAGAACCATTTGATTTGAATTGTTTGAATCAAGGTGAAGAAGGGAGCATGAGAACTTAGCATACCATTAGTGAAAGGCCTACTTTAGCCCATACATAAATTTATGAATTTGCAAATAGGTTCATCATGTTTTAATACTCTATTTTCGATCTATCCCAAGGGAAAGTCGTATAATAGATCTCTATGCAAAAGGTGTTATTAACATCTAATTGTGTGTGATAGTCTATTTCAATGGCATGAGGATTCTTTTGAACATCAAAAGAAGAAAATTTAAAGAGAAACCATTTTGAAGAAAGAGGAAGAAAAGGGATAGCAAACTTTTCCCCTATTTTATTTCCTTTTTCCTAACTATTACAAGAGCAATTCTAGAGATTATATACAAAATAATATTCAATGGAAAAAGGCCATATGGAGTACAAGAAGAGCAGAATAACTTAAACTTAGTTTAATCCATAGTAACAACAATATGTTGATCATAATAAATAAATGAAGAAGGAGAGCTCCATACACCTACCAGTGATGGCGCCACTATAGCCACTTACTAGGCACCCACTACGAGTTGTCATCCTTAAGAACCCAACCTAGACATTTCCTACCTCATTTTCTTAGCCAATTGCTTCAAAGAAGTTATGCAAGCCTTGGTTTGAACCTTAGTTCAATTAAAGATGTCGAAGGTAAAGACATTGTTAGATCAAAAAGTCAAGATCAAACAATTATGTGTAAACTACATATATAATGTTACTTTATTTTTGCACATTGATCTTATACAGGCATAGTCCCTAATATAGTGTTCAATCAAAAGTTATCATGCAAACGGACCCAATCTAATATGTGGTCTAATTAAACAAATTGATTTAAAGAGAATTTAAATTAATTGATAGAAAATAAAAAAAAATCATTAAAAATGTACAAATACCTTAATTTTTTTAGTATAAAATTTGTTAGGTTTCAAAGAGTTTCTCCAATTTTTTTATAAATATAAAACAATAAGGTTTATATGATTAACACTTTATATAATTTTAAATTAAAATTTTTAAGTTTAAAATATCAAAAATAATATTTAAAAATATTAAAAAATTTAATTATTATTTAAAATATTTAATTAGATAAAGTTACTATGATTGTTTTTTAATAATTAATGTATTGATAATTAAATTATTTTATTAAGTATTTAATATTCCATTTATTATAATATTTGGCTGGATTGTTAAGTAACTTAATTAGTAATTCATTATCTAAATACAAGCATGCATATTTTAAAATAATAATAATATTTTGTTGTATTACTCAAATATGTTTTTTACTTTTCTTAGTTATTCAACATTAAATTTAATATTGAAAAATATAATTCTTTAAACTAATTTAAATGAAATATTCGATTTGTTACAATCATTTCTAATATAATTTAGGTTCGACTACATTTAAATTAAAACTTCTTATGTATTTTTTAATATTAAAATTGTTATTTTAATATTACCAACTAACGAGATTAATTTTAAAATCAAATTGCTTCACATTTTATTTGATATTAGAAAAATGATTGTTTCTTGTTAAGTGAATTATTTATGTTAAAGTACAAAATGTTTTTATCACTATCATAGATGTGTTATGTTTTATGCATTGTTAACCACCTCTATTAGGAAAAAATTATATTTGCCAAAAAAATATTTGTACCTTCTTTTATAAAATTGGAAAAACAACGATTTAAAAAAATATATATTCATTATCATTTGCATCATATGTTTAAGAAAATAGATGTTCTTACCACTAATAGATACTCCCTTTTTGCTTCTTTATTACTTTATTACTCTATATTGATTACTCTATGATGCTCCATGATTGACATTATCTAGCTTATGTGTGATGATGATTAGAATATTAGGATTGCACATCATTAATTTATAAGTTAGAATTATTCAAAACGAAAATACACCAAGCCTATGATTCCAAGGGAGTAGTAAGACAAATTTGGTTCATCATGTTAGACATAGATATATACTATACCAACTATTAATTTTGTTGATACACATATTATATCAAGACCATATAAGTTTGTGGGATCCAAAAATTCGTCACCGACCTCTATGTGATGAAGAGTTTGTTAAAGTGTCGATGTAATTTTCAGAAGGCAGATGGAATAATAGATAAGACACTACCTAGAGATTTCATCCTCATTTTTCGAGGACTTTAGATCTGGCTCCAAGTTTCCTATAGGCGCAAGCACCTATAGTTTATTGCCCCTCCCAATACTGAGAGAGCACTTTCGATTAAAATTAGTCGATAAATCACTAAATAGGAATGTATAATATTAGTGTGAGTTTAGAATGCTATGAGATTTATTATTTAATTTAAAGCTTTTTTGTTGGGGAGCGCCGATCTAGATCCCATGGTTCCCCATCATCCAGTGTCGCGGTCTCTGGTGCCTTAGTCAAAGGAGGTAGTCGACCCAATGAAGGATCCTTGTCAGCAACCATGGGTTACGTCATCCAATGTATCCTTGTAGACTTGGGGTGGAGTTTGTCTAAAGGGACTGTAGAGAAAAATTTCTAAATAAGTTGTCGCCTTTTCAAATCTGTTGGTGAGAAAAAAAAGACAAAACTTATAGAAATTCTTCTTTTTAGGATGCCACGCAGATCCGAAGATGTGCTTATTCAGGTGATCGAGTACATCATCAAAAAAATAGTGTACCAACTCAAGAGATAGAAGTCACTACCCTTTAATAGACCTAATCACCTCAATAAGGACTCCTAAGGACGATGGGTCTATATATACGAGATTATTCCCTACTTTACATGAAAAGAAAAGCATGATTTATTTTAAACTAGGTTCGTTAAGTTTCCTCTGAGGCAAGCCCCATAGTTAATTACATCCTAAGGAATGTGGATTCCTTAGGAAAACTCTCGATTAAGGTAAATGATCATTGTCTTTGGAGATTTTAATAGGAAGGACTATCAATTGATTGATTTATTTTTGAAGATCAAATGGGATTAATCAAAGTGAGGGACTTATTATTGAAGCCAAAAGAAGATAAGTAGGAGATGCCCACGATGCTAGGAAACTAGCAATCTCAAACTATCTATAGTTAGGCTTTACATTTTTAAATTGATTTAAATTTTTTAAATTGAATTTTTCATTGAAAATTTAGGACTTATGATTTTTTAACAAAGATTAAGGAAATGCCTAATATGTGAGGAATTATGCTTATGACCCATAAAGAGGAGAAGCAACCTCAAAACTTAAATCCAGGGAGCTTTGGCGAAATCTAAGATGAAAAATGGGTAATTGGTTCACCTCCATAAGAGAGGATAAACCAACTAACTCTTCCTACGATTTTAAATACATGTAGGCAAGTCATTATACTTATACAAGATAGCTAGGTTGTTATTTATTTATAAAGAGACTAAGTCCTTAAACTCACTCCCTAAAGAGACTAGATCATGTAAAAGGACATGCTTCAAATGACCTAAATCTAATGCAATTCAAATTTTATTTTATTTTTGGACAATTATTTTGACTCAGACTAATAGGATTCATATGACTAATGCATGAAAAATAAAGTTATTGGCAAAAATTAGCGAGAAGGGAGGAGGTGAGTTTCCACTATGGCTCTCAAAGGTCAAGCTAAGTTTTTCTTACAAAGGTGGAAACCCT